>JARVJO010000155.1:13901642-13945597 GCA_031762555.1 Cynodonichthys magdalenae | reverse complement strand
GAGTCATGAGTTGAGGAAATTTCAGCTTTCTGAGAGTCAAGAGTTGGGTCAACTTTAGGTTTTTCCTTAAAGACAATAGTTGGGGCAATTTTGATGTCTTCAAGGACAACAGTTGGGATAGCTTTAGTATCTTCTTTTAGGACAAGAGTTGGAGCAACTTTAACATCTTCAATAACTGGTGCAACACTGGTTTTCTCTTCATTGAGGGGTGAGAGAACTTTGGCTTCTTCTTCAAGAGTTGGGTCAACTTTAGCTGTTTCTTTGAGGACAATAGTTGGGGCAACTTTGACCTCTTCAAGGACAACAGTTGGGACAACTTCTGTATCTTCTTTGAGAAAAGGAGTTGGAGCAAATTTGACATCTTCATTAGTTGGGGCACTGGATTCTTCTTCATCTAGGGATGAGAGAACTTTGGCTTCTTCTTCAATAGTTGGGGCAACTTTTGCTGTTTTATCAAAATCAAGGATTGGGACAATTTTAGATTCTTCCTCAAGTACATGAGTTGGAACAACACTGACTTTTTCTTCAGTGATTGGGGCAACATCTTCAAGGTCAATGAAAGAAGGAGCTTTGGCTTCTTCCTTGAGAGTTGGGACAACTTTAGTTGGTGTAACTTTAGCTCCAACTTCAAAGACAAGGGTTTGGGTAACTTTAGCTTCTTTGTCAGGCACATAAGTTGGAAAAACACTGACTTTTTCTTCAGTGATTGGGGCAACACCAACTTCATCTTCTAGGTCACTGAATGAAGGAGCTTTGGTTTCTTCTTCAAGAGTTGGGGCAACTTTAGCTTCTTTCTCATGCACATGGGTTGAAACAACACTGACTTTTTCTTCAGTGATTGGGGCAACACTAACTTCATTGTCAAGGTCAGTGAATGTAGGAGCTTTGGATTCTTCCTCAAAAGTTGGGACAACTTTGGTTGGCATAACTTTAGCTCCTTCTTCAAGGACAAAGGTTTGGGTAACTTTAGCTGATTCTTCCAAGACAAAGGTTGAGACAGCTTTAGCTCCTTCCTCAGGAGTCATGGTTGAGGCAACCTTTGTTTCTTTATCAGTTCTTAGGGTAACATTGGTTTCTTCTTCCTTAAGAAAAATGGTTGTGATGACTTTTACTTCATTAGGAACATTGGTGGAGGCAATTTTAACATCATCCATGAAAATGGAAACATTTGTTTCCTCTTCAGAAGTTGGTGAAAAGGTTGTCTGTTCTTCAGAGGCTAAAACAAATTTATTATCTTCTTGAAAAGAGGAATTGTCTGTTCTAGGTTCATATCCACTTACATCTTCAGCAGAACTGCTAGAATCAAAGTGTAATATGTAACCGGATGTCTGATTCTGTGTTGTAGCAAATTCAGAGGGTGACTGAGATGTATTCAGTCCTTCTGGAGTCTCAGTGGTAGTCGAACTTACTTCAGAAACAACCCATTTTAGTGAATGGGTTGTTTGACTCTGCATTTCTTCAGCTTCCATGTCTCCAGTTTCGAAGCTTGTACTTCCCTCTTGTCTGGAAACAGAGGACTCCCACAGGTGTGGTGATGTGAAGAAGATTTCTGAGCTCGCTGTGTCCACATAGTGCGACCCAGGTGAGAAGGTAACATCTGGAGGTATGGTCTGTTCAGCAGGACTTCTGCTAACTGAAGTAAATGGTTGCATGGTGAAGCCATCAGTAGCAGAATGTGATTTAGTGACTTCTTCTACTTTGACATCTTTCTCTGGAAAAAGGTACAAATTATTTTAAAACAATTACAAATGAGATTAAAAAAAATGCATCTTAAGTGATGAGAACCATTTGAGATGGATTAGCTTTTTATCAAATATTAATATAGTCTTGCCTTGTAACACAAGTAGAGCGAAGTATCAGTCCATAATATTGATTTTTTTAATGATGGACACATACTTGACGTAAATGCTTGACGTACCTCGAGAAACATCCCCAGATCCATCCATGTAGTCCCAAAGTGAGGTTAAAGTCTCAATGGCTGATACAGTTGTTTGAGTCACATCACTTGAATGAGTTTCTTGAGTTGCCTGAGTTGATAGCGATATCTGTTTCGGATCTACTACTGCCGCCTCTTCCAGCTTCACCTGAAGCAACGGGTCAACTGTCGAAGCAGTTGCCTCCCAGAAGCTCTCCTCTCGAGTGTAATTGCTCTCTGTGTCGTTGTAATTAGTGTGTAATCTTTCAAAACTTAAGCTAGTGTTTTGTAATACTTGGCGCTTCCCAGGTAGATATGTGGTCTCCTCAAAATGAAGGCCTGGCCCTGTCTGGTTCTCAGTGTGAGGTTTGTATGTGGTCCTCTCAATCTCAGAATGGAGAAAGGTGAAGCTTAAGTTTGATTGTAAATCTGTTTGGTTGTAAACACCGAGTGAAAATGATATGCTCTGGGTTGAATTGTAGGGTTCGGTTTCGCTGATGGTAGTGTTCATGACTTCTGTAGGATGCTCAGAGTCCAAGCTCGTTTCTGATGTTTCATTAATCAGTTGAAGGAGGTGCAGAGCAGATGTGCTCGGGGAGGATTCTGCTATGTCTGGTGTAACCGTTGGGTGTGTGTCAGCCAGGGTTTCTACAGTAAAAGGGCTGGACAACACAGGCAAAGATTCAAGCACGCTTTGCACCTCTCGTTCCACCTGTTCTGCTTGTTGATGAAGTTGGATTTCTTGATCTTTTTCCATAAAAAAAATAACGTTTTGTTCAGCATCTTCTGTTTCTGTGAACACACTGTCAACTGGAGAGTCACTTGAGGTTTTTCGTTTTTCTGTTGAAGACACAATTAAAAGATTAGTTTTCATTAGTCTTAGCCCTCTTAGTCTCAAGTAAATGCTTAATCTGAAGGCTGCAATTGTGATACAAGTAAAAAAGAACATATCAGTTTGAATGAAGATGTACTGCAGAGGTGTCAAACTCAGTTACACAAGGGGGCCAAATAATTAAAACCTGGTCCACAGCAAGCACCAACTCAATATTTATTGGGGGAAAAAAAGTTCTATAACAAATTATTCTTATAGAAATACAAATTTTACAAATTATGTTTTATGTAGTATTTAGAAAATACATAACCTAACAAATGAAAAATCCTGATTAAATTTAGTAAGACACATCATCAGAATTAATTTCTTTCACTCTCTATCAACAACTTTTTCCTTTATTACATCTTACATTTAGTCAGAATCCAACGAAAACCCTAACTAAAAATCTAATTAGCTGATGACTTTAAAAAGAATACAGAAAAAGACAATTAAAGTAATTCTCTGTTGCATTTTCCACACCAAAATCACAGATTAGCTACTGAAAAATTCCAACTAAATTTTCTTGGCTTGACAGTTGTCCAGCTGTCATGGTAAGAATACACTAAATCCAGGAACAAAAAGAGAAATTTTACATTTAAAGTAGCTGCCTTTGGGGCCAAATAAAATGTTAATGAGGGCCAGATTTGTCCCGAGGGCCTTGAGTTTGACAGATGTGCTGTTCTGCATATTTTGAGGAACAAAAAACTCCACCTTTAAAACAATAAACGTCATGAAGCCTGAAAGGTTCTGGGAAACCAGTCTGGTTGCTGAAGCGGTACAGAGTCTTGACGCCTGCTTGAGGACCACCGCATCTCTCTCTGGGGGTAACAATGGGATAGCGCACGCTGCCGTCGGCAAGCCAGCCAGGACTGCAGCGGTCCAAGCCTTCGCTCCACGCAAAATACAACTGGGCTGTTGTTGCAAGCTCTGCATCTGCAGCTTCACAATATGACCATGCTTCATCAAACGATAACTGCTGTGGGATGAAATCATGGAAAACCTCCCCTAAAAACACAAAATGTTTCCATTATTTACCTAAAACAGTAGTTAGCATAAATATTTTGTAGTGTTTCACCTTATTAAAGCTCCTGTGCAGAAATCTGGGGTAATAGTTATAAAACAACACTATATTCATTTTTTATTCTCCACAAAAATGCAGCTTGTATCGTTTACAGTGCAGGTTACAGGGATCATACAAACCATCTATTTAATGCTCAAAATACTGCAACTTCAAGATCTGGAAAAGTTCCAGAAGCTACAAATTTTGTACAGAGCGAAACATGAAAATTTACCTAAAAACATAGAAAGTAGATGTTTTGGGGGGAAGGAAGTTACAATTTAAAAGGTATTTGTCAATTCAACTTATTATGAGCAGTGTGAGTTTCTGTGTGCAGAATGAAAATGTGTAATAATTTGAGTGTGGAGTTGAAGCAATGTCTACTTATAAAATTATTTAAAAGCAAGTATAAATAAATTATTTTCATGAATTATAAAGATATGTAAAAGTATATAAAAAAATTTAAAAAATAGTATTTGAATATTGTAAACATGTTCCGGTGCATTATTTCTTTAGTGGTTTTATTAATACTGAATTAGATTAGTAAAAATTGATAGCTAATGGTGACATGTTAGCAATATAAAAAAGTGCTGTGATACTTGAGCACTTTTAATTTAATTTGGTTTTCTTTTGTCTTTCTCTACTTTGCTTAAAAAGATTTTCAGTATATCATTAACTTGTACAAAATAAACCAAACAATAATTACCATCAATTTGTTCTATGTAGCAATAAACATCATATAGATCCTTTGGATCCATTGTCCCATAGTTTCTCACTCCTGGTTGCCCATCCATGTCTCCATAGCAACCTTCTCTAGGGACTTGGATTGGATACCTGCATCCAGGAAAGCATCAACATTTTAACCATCATTCTGTAGTTTGATTGTAACGTGTATAAAAACGGTGACAGCCTACCTGACAGATTGGTCTGCGAGCCAGCCTGCATCACATTGCTCATATCCATCATAATAAGCAGCGAGCAGCTGGTCAGGAGTTGCAATCCGGGCACCAATGGCCCCACAAGCCCTCTGGGCCTGCTGAAAGGAGAAGGCATATCGGCCCAAAGTGTCTCTGTAGTGGAACACAACCCCTACACACACGAACATGGATATATTTACACACATCAAACACACAGAAATAAGACATTTTTTGGAAAGAGTTTAAACATCAATGCTCTACCTTTGACTTTAACTCGTATGATGTCACTGGCATCTTCCAGCCCCTGCTGCACCTCGCAGCGATAATAACCCGAGTCACTGTGGCGCAAATCCCCCAGCCACAGGGACGCGTCGTCAGGGGAGGAGGTGTAGTTAAACAGCGCGGCTCGGTCTCGGTACGCATCGTTGATTTTCACCCTCTGACCTCGTGCCACCAAGATCTGCGTCTCCACCCCACCGGACACCACTGTCCACTTTATCCGAGGTACCACCGGAGAGGAAGAGGTGGAGGACAGAGACACAAAGCAAGGGATGGAGATGGAGCTGCCCAGTGGGGTGAGAACTGGACCTGAGTGGGGAATGTTCACTTGAAGCTGCCGAACGTCCTCTGAAAAACAAAAATATTGGTAAATCAGAGCACAGACTGGTTACGTTTTGAGTAGAAAAGAAGAAAAAGTAGTCGTACCGTGTGCAGGTGGAGTTTGGACAGGAAAGGATAGCGTGAGATGACAAACGGCACAAAGGAGTGGAAGTATCTGGACACGTCTGTTGAGATAAAACAGTGAACAGTTTAAAAATAACCACGCACATACTGAATCTTCAAATGACCAACGACGTTAACATGCATGTTTTGACATAACTAGCGTAGCTGCTTTTTGCTCATTTACAGGAGCCTCAGAAGATAAACAAGTCAAAAGTATCATGAGCTCAACATAACAGTAGACTTCTCTGGTTTCCTAAGAGAAACCGTTGCATCAGGCTTCTGCTCACAAGCCATTTATCACTTCGCGAGTTAATGACAGCGGCTCGGCCTGGAGGCATCCTGCCTGGCCTCCGTCACCAGCCTGGTCCTGTTATTAACCCAGCAGGGCTGGCAGGACGTCTGCAGTGACCTCACACAACTTCCACAAAGACAATTAGGAAGGTGGAACTGATCATCCATCATTTAAAAGTTGAGTCTGAGCAAAACATTATTTTCAATTTATGGGCTTAGAGGTATCTTTATCAGAACACATTATTTTTAACTGTAGAACCTGCTATTTTGGTTCATAGGATGATGTTTGCATGAATGGTTTTGATGTTTTTTTAAATTGGAGTTGTTTTAGAATCTGTCCACTTTGGCCTTGCTTAAACTGTTCACTTATTAATCAAATAAAAATTAAACTCAGTTTCTTTAAACTGAGGCTGTTTAAAAATCTATAACAAGTAGGGTATAAATTCTTCTGAAACTTTCCACAGAACCCTGCTTTAAAAGAACCGAACTATCCCTTTAAGTTTTAGAAGCAGTGACAGACTGACAGTGACAGATACAGTGAGCTAAAGTTTTCATATTTATCATTGAGTTTATGCAGCAGATATTCAGAAATATCAGGATTTCTTTGACGTTTAAGACCTTTTAAAACACGTGTCAAACTCAAGGTCTGCGGGCCAAGTCTGGCCCTCGTTAACATTTTATCTGGCCCAAATGTCATACTTTAAATATGAAATATTTTAGTTTTATGGTTTCTCTTCTTATCACGTTTCTCGTGTGTTTTTTCATGACAATTGGCCAACTTTCATGCTAAGAAATTTTAGTTAGAATTTTTCAGCAATCTTTGATTTTGGTGTAGAAAGAGCTACAGAGAATAGACTTCAATTGTTTTTTCTGTATTCCTTTCTTATTTTAAAGTCAAATAATTTGATTTTTTTCTAGGTTTGCTGGATTGTGATCAAATGTATATCTAAACCAGTGATTCCCAACCCGATTCCTTCCCACATTACTTTTTATTTCTATAATAATAATTTGTTATTTAACATTTTTTTCAATAAATATTGACAGAAACTGGCCCCTGCCTTGGACCAGGTTTTAAAATTTGGCCGCTTTAAATCGAACAACAAGCAGAAACACAGAAATTATTTCACATTTTTTGTTTTAACTAAAGCAGAAGACTAAAAGGACTCATCCAACTCAGTTTCATTTTGGTCAATAACCACCATTTGCAACAACCTCAGAGATGCACAGAGAAGAGATTCATTAATGTCAAGATCAAGTTTTCAAAGAAAAATCTTCTTAATTTTGGTTCTAATGAGGTGTAAGAACTAAAGACCAGAAAAAAATATTAGTAAAATTAAAGCCTGAAGTTTAACAAGTCTTAAAATGAAACCTTTATGTATTTTCACATCAAACCGGCTCTCTCAAAGGGTTCAACACAACACAGCTCACTAGCTTGTCAAATCAACCGGCCTTCTTTTCTGAGGGTATAATTGTCGTCTGTTTTCTTGCCAGCTGGGTGGACTCTACACGGCCACTATCACTATTAGTATTCTTGACAAGAAAACGTCTCACACATAGCGAGCAGCGGGCCAAGAGGACAGCTGCACACTGTGCTTTCACTTCATAGTGACTCCCTCACAAAAGGCTTCATGGAAAATTAAAGGGCAGGCCACTGGCACGCTTACTCGTTTTTTTTTTCCTCCCTTTTTCTTTCTCTTGCTCTTTTCATGGATGGAAAAGGAAGTTTCAAACCACCGAGAATCGCTGTGGTCCAGGCTTTGTACAGAAGGAACAGCAACATTAAAACTCTGGAAACTGATTCAAACAGCCTCACTGTTGTGCTTAAATACTGACTTGTGCATTCAGATTGATGACAGAGGAGAACACCCTGATTGTTGAGTACTTTGTCCCATCTTTAGATCACTTTTTATTTACTAAAAGCCTTGCAGCCCTTCTAGTTTTAAAGATGGAAACAACAAAGACGAGTCGAGCTGTGATCAATGCACCTACTCTATTTAGAGGTTTATAAACTGAAGCTAATGAAATAAATAGTGACATTTTAATGCAATACATATATCTAATTGTAAGGTATTAAAAGAAGATCTTTCAATCAGTGCCAATGATGCAGATCCAGCTAAAATGCTGCATCTCCAGGGTGGCCTCTGCAGCACTCTGCATCAGTGTCAATAAAGGGAAACCTCATCCTCCCATAACAAACCAGAAAATGGCTCCTGATCCTAATTTAACCTGGTCAAACACGTCTGTTTGACGGATGCTCTGCGAGCTCGGTGGAGTGCTGAGCTGGAACCGGCCCTGAGAAGCATTAACCCTGCGTTAATGCACAATAAACATCTCCTCGAAAGCACACTAATTGACTTTTTACAAGGTGCAAATGTGCCTGTGTGGTTTTGTTACCCCATTTGTGACTGCAGCCCTTTTTTGTTTTACAGCTTGGATTAAAAGTTCATAAATGTGACAGTGAGTATATGAATTAAGTGCAACAATAAATGGGTCAAACTTCATTTATCTTACTGCAACACTTGAGCTCCTAATTCAAAGCAGAACATCCAGTATATTTAAGTTCTGCAGTTTCTTCCAAAAAACAACATTGCAGATCCTCTGTTCGAGCTGTTCTTATGAAATATTCTAATATTTTTAAAACAGAAACACATTTCATTGTCTGAATAAGTGCTTATTAATTGCTCCATGGAGTCATCGCGTTTTGGTAGTTGGGAAGGTGGAATTTGTAAGAAACCTAAAGAACACATTTTCAAGTCCACACTACAAGAACGTAAGTTTAAAGTGCAACAACACAGTTTAATTTAAATAAAAAGTCTCTCAGATGACCCCTTTTACATGACTTTTCTTTTTCTGAATCACTGTTTTTGAAACATCCATTGGAAGATTTAGAAAACCAAGGTTTGTTTAATTTATGATCTAAATCTGACTTTTTGTGTCATTTCTACCAAAGACAGAAAACTTGGTGCCACTTGGTCCAGAAATGTCTTCCTTTAAACTACTTCTATTAAAAAAGTATATATTATATTATAATATTCAGTTTTTGTCCAACTTGAGGAGCTTCTACATTATCCTGGGAAGTTCTGAAAACAACCAAAATCTCCAGCGTACCTGCAGAGCCATCGGTCTACAACCACATCAGAGGTGGTCCGACTTGAGTCAGACGCTTCACTCAGCGCCACAACTCTGACTCCAGCAGGCGTCATGCCTCCACATCGCCAAGAAAACCACTGGTATGTCTCCCAACAGGATGGCTGCGTCAGAAAAGCCACCTAACTGAATGATTCACCAGGGCAGCGTGTGTCTGGGATAGAGTCAAATATCCCAGACCTGGTGCAGTAAATCAACGGAGGAACCACAGTTTGCTCATGACACACAAAACACGTCAGTCAGTTCGACCTCATAAAGACATGATTTCCATGTCTGTTTGTAGAAAGTTATTGGGACTTTGATGAGACAGTGTTTGACTCATGGTTCTGCTGTTTTCCACTCCACTCCAATAGGTGGCAGTAGATGCTGATTTTTTACCTGGGGCTATCTTTCACCACCATTAACGTTTGTGTCCCGTATAAAAAAATTTGTTAATGTGGATAGTTGCAAATTTCCTCACACAGAATCAAAAACAAAAATCTGAGCAGTTTCTGTTTTTATATTTGTCTGTTGTGTGTAAATTTTTGAATCAGAGTTCGACATCAAGCGTTCACTGATAAGTTTTGCGGACTACAAGCTTTCTCAGCTCAGAAAGACCATGTTCGCTTTTTTTATCTGTGAATTGCTAACATCTAAATCAAAGCCAAAACCAGCAGCTCATGGTTTTAATTTAAACATGTAAGATTTAAAAATGTTGCTTTCCAGCTTTAATTATGGATTTAGTTCTCTAGTTTGTTGGTGGTTTTAGTTATTTTCTTCACTGGTTGAACTTCATATTTTGGTTTTACAGTTTCGGTGCTTTCTCTTTTCTGTTGGCTCCTTCCACACAGAAGCTCCTAGTTAAAATAAAGGAGGGACAGTGTGACCTCTGGTGCAGCTTTTTTTTCAGAGCTTTATGTAAAGGAGCCAATCCTCACTAAACAACATAAGATAAACTGCAGGAAATAAGCCAACATACCCAGACTCTTAGATCATAAGAAACAAGAGAACAAACTTACTGAGCAGATGAGCATAAAATTATAAATATCATATCTGCTTCATCCATTTAACCAAACTTAATGTTGTTCCAACATTTCAAGTCAAAGATTAACATCACATTGTGTTTTTTATTTAGGACTATATTTTTACAAATTACAACACAACCAAAACCAATCTTCTTCATTTTGTCCTGCCTAACTTGACTAACTCGTATTAAAGAGACTCTGGAACGACACAAAGAAAGAGGATATCCTTAATTTACTGGTTCACGATCAGATATCCCCTCTGTCTCTCTCTGTCCATTACTGAGTTTCACCTGAGCCCTGAGGCGGACCTCAGGAAGCCATCCAAAGCACTCAAAACAAAGCAGCTCCCTGAATCTGCAGAGCAAATTTAAAAACACATGGGGGAAAAACATAAAAGAGAAAACATGAAGGAATGTAAAGCATTTATGTAAAAAAAATTAAAAAAAGTTTATGCATTTTTATCTAAAATAATAAATGAATGAAAGCTCATTGATTTAACTCTTATTCTGACCAAACTTAGAACTTTAATTTAAGTGGTCTGTTATGATGGCATAAAGTGCTAAAAAAAGTGTTAATTTTAATTTTTGCTACAAATGTTCCTATGCAAGAATCCTACCTGGTTCCTCTCAGCAGCATTTCGGCTGAAGCAGGACGATCTGACTTCTTGTTTTGTTTCTTTTTTTTTTTTAAAGTATTTTCCCTGTCAGCTGGTGCGTGCTGCAGTGCGTCTGTCCTGTCAGGAGAAAAAGCTGCTCTGGATGCTCTGCAGGTAGATGAAGGCTGGAGCTGCTGCCGCCTCACAGGCTCAGGGAGGAAAGGAGGGAGCTGGGAGAAAGTCAGGCTGCAAATGAAACCCTGCACTGCCCACTTCTTTTTTTTTTTTTCCATCCGAATGTGGGGATGATGGTGACGCACTGAGAGGGACAGGGAGGACCCGCTGGTAAGAAGTTTTAGAGCAGGGAAGCGGAGAGGAGTTGAGTCAGCTGCTGATGCTGCTGCAGCACAGAACACCTGCACAGGAGGAAGATGAGGAAGCTTCCTCTTTAGCAATCCTGATTAAAGACCTAACATTACTTAAAAGCATGCATATTGCCCGCCACCTTTCATGCCAGAGTTTCAGACTAAGATGTGACCCATCACATCAAACTGAGGATTAAGTCTTTAAGGAGGAAACCTCAAACAATATTTGAATATTAAAATTTACCAGCTGGAAAGAAACAAAGCTTACTTACTAGCTCGTAGGGAAAATGACAAAAAATTAAAGCTTTTCTTCTAAAAATCATGGTTTATCTCAGATATTTGATTTAAACAACCCATTTATTTTGACAAATCCTTGGTTCGATGTGATGGGTCAAATTTTGTGTTGATGGACCTGCAGCTGTTTGGGTCCAAACCTTACAATTATTACCAGTTATCATGCTCAGATAATGGGTTGTTAACAACTCTCAACTTCTACAACATCAATTTTTAGCTCAGTGGCTGCAAAACTGAGTGAATTATAAGCATTTTAGTTTTTAAATGATTAGCTGCATCGGCCAAATCGATTGGGATTGACTCCAAAAGTTAATCAGCAGTAATAAATCCAATGATTGCTTCCTGAATGTTTCATTAGAATTCGTCCTGTGGCTCATGAGATGTTTTGCCAACAGACAAACTGAAATAATGTCAACAGTTTGAGTGTCATGAATAACAGTATTTATAAATTTTTTTTTGTTTTGTAGCTGAGGCACCCATTTCAAACAGGGTTGGCTTTAAAAGTTAAATATTTATAGGAGGTACATGAAATAAAAAAAAAACATCCTGTGGTTCATGAAAACTGAATTATATTGAATTATTGCACAGCTTTCAGCAAGTTTAGCAGCTTTATTAAATCTGGAGTCAAGTCGTTGCACATTCTGCTTGATCTTGATTCACTATCGCGTCTTTTTTCTGTTTGGACACAGGATTTACTGAGCACATCCAAATGCCTTCTTTTATGCTCGTTTAGGAGGCGTCTTCACTTAATCGTGGCGGTCCAGGAGCACACAGTTAAATTCAGAGCCATCCTCAGGCAGACAAAAGGGCTTTTGTTCAGTTAACTCAGCTTTGGAACAATTGATCCAGAAATAGATGAAGGATAATCACAACTGAGAGGAAACAAGAGAAACTTGATTTGTCACTTCCAGAAGCTGGGTGGTGATATGTGACTTGAGTTTAATTTTATTAAAGGTATAGAAACATGTAAGGATGCTGAAGTTATTAGATTTTAGCTATGGTAATTTACTCTATTCATCTTTTTTTAATAATACTTCCTTTAAATCTTAATGGTCAAAATCAACAAATAAAATCCACGAGTTTGTTAATTATTCAGTTTTTGGTGCTGCTGTTAATAAAATCATTATGTTTCTGTCAGTTTAGTCTTCAGGTTCTGATATGTTATCTTAATATTTTAATATCTGCTGTGTCAGCCAGTCTGTTCATGAGACACGTGGGAGGAAAGTCGACCGAGTGAATGATGCCTTGTGCTGGACGTCCGGTGACTCAGCAGTGGCTGCGCACCTGAGGAATCTCACACTCAGGTAACAGCAGAACCGTCTGGGAGAGAAATGTCAAAACTCAACGAGCAGACGGAGATCACAGGTCTGATGACCCGGGTTGACCCAGAAACAGGCAGAACTAAAACCTCACTTTGTCATTTTGGAAGCTGGTGCTGCAGAAATAAGTCCAGACAATAATCTGCTGAGACACTGTTTTAGCTACTCAAAGCTTTCAGGAGTTGAGGACTTTTGGTATTTATAATTTTCAGAAACATATACGTTTTTTGTTTCATTAAATCGGTGACGATTTTTAAAATTTTAATTATTTTATCTTTTAAGTTTTTCTCTAGCCAATATTAGATTTTAGCAATGATTTTGCTCATTTTACCTTATATGGCTGTTTTAGCTACTGCTGCTAATTTTAACTACTGTAATGTGGGCTTTAGCTTTTAGCTACTGCTGCTAATTTTAGCTTATTTGGCTACTGTTTTTGTTGAATTTAGCTTTTAGCTACTGCTGCTAATTTTAGCTTATATGGCTACTGTTTTGTTGGCTTTAGCTTTTAGCTACTACTGCTAATATTAGCTTCTGTGCTGCTTATTTTAATTTGACCATTCAGTTTTAGCTTCTTCAACAAATTCCAAGTCATTCAGCACTCATAGCATTCATATTATATTTTTTCAGATTTTTTTTTTGCTTATTAAGATAATATAAATTAAGCACCAACCATGAACAAGACTATAACCTATAACCCAAATGCAAATATGAACTTGGAGCTGACTAAATTTGACCAAACACAGTTAAACATGGACCCAGGCTGCGCCTCAGACATGCATACAAGCTGAAGTTACATTTTCCAGCAGCACCCTATAATCAGACACTATCATTACTCTGTAGCTGAGCTCAGATCATTCAGTGAGTCAAGAGCAGCACTTAAGTTTAGCTTGAAACTGTCTTCAGATGTTTAGAAGATGCAACAAATCCTCATGTTACTAAAACGATGCTTTGACTACGGATACTTCAGCTCATGTTTAAAATAACATCTTTGTTGCACGAGGCCTTGCACCACCAGGTGGGAAACATTATCACCCCCACCACTGAAAGGCAAATTTAAACAATGTTTTTGGCTGTCTGTTACTAAAATATCTCGTGAACCACTTTAATTGAATAAATTTTCAGAACACAATAATTGGTTGGGCATCTACAGCTGATTTGAGGTCAAATCAATTGAAGATGGCTTCCACAGCTAATCAACACACAAATGGTTATAACTTAGTCAATTTTACTGATATTGAGCTAAAATTTGGTGTGGTAGTTGCTGAGAGTCACTCACAACACATACTCTGAGTGTTTCAATTTATGACCGAAAAAAGTCATGGTTTAAATCTAAGGCATGAAAGGCGGTGGGCGATATGCATTCCTTCAGTGAATACTAAGCCTTTAATGCATGTGGTTGAAGGAACAAATATGACTCAGCTAAAACACAGCTGAGCCTTTACGTACTTTTAATTCTGCTCATTTGTGGTTTTGTTTAACCAAGTTACCAGAAATGTCCCACAAGGTATAAATTAGAAGATTGATGTTCAAACGTTAAGCTGCCTGTACAAAATGTGTGTAAATGGAAAATAAAAATAAAAAACCCAGGGAGGACAAATGAAGTAATACTGAGGTTCCACTTCACCTACATTACACTGCACCTCACTGCAGACTCAGATCTAGACAATGACAGTAAAGATGACCAGTCTTGGATTTTTTTTTTCTCACTCTTTTCTCCATAAAAGCAAAACCTCAAAACCCAGTTTCCGCTGACTGGCTTTTTTTTTTTCCCCGCTGGATGCGGAGGGAAACTGGTTCAGGAGGGATGAGTCTGGGAAAAAATCTGCAGCCAAACCAACAAGTTGCCCTGCTCTCTGCAGACATGAGGGTCCACAGATCCACTGTGAAACTTGTGACGCGTTGTGGCAGCGAGGTTAGTCACTTCACCAGCTGGAGAATATTTGGTCTTCTGGTAACTCAATACACGCGCTTGTGGCTGCCTCCTTCATATGTCACACATAAACGTAGGGCTGAGGATCATTTAAATACAACTGGGTAGTTTTATGATAGAAAGATGGATGTTTTTATAATAAAATTTGAAAAACAGTGTTTTATTTTGAAGTGTGTCATCAAAAATAAAAATACAGAAGTCTGTATGAGTCCAGAGTTACAATAAAACCCCACTTGTCAGATACATTTGTGTAAGTTTTAGCTATAAAAGCAGCTGGACTCTGCTATTTGTTGTAATGGAAGCAGTATGTGGTTTAGCATTGTCTTGTTGAAAGAAGGATGGGAACTCACGTTGCTCTACATTTCTGCATGCTAGCTGGCCATGCTATACAAACACTAATACACCCCCATACCATCAGAGAGGCAGGCTTTTGATATGTGTGCTGATAACACACTGGATGTGCTCCTCTTCACAAAATGGCAGCATGATGGATCAGTGGTTAGCACTGATGTCTCACAGCAAGAAGGTTCTGGGCAGAGTTTGCATGTTGTGCTTGTGTGGGTTTCCTCCCACAGACCAAAACAAAGACCTACCTGGCAAAATAAATCTCTGATCTCAGTGGGATTTACCTGGTTAAATAAAGTTTTTTTACTTTGCTTTGGTCAGCAGCATTTCTGAAATGCTCTCGCTTGGCGTCTTCTTTGCACGATAGAGCTTTAACCAGCCTTTTGCAGAGGACTCTGTGAACTGTGTTTACAGACAATGATTTGTGGAAGGGTTAGCCCACGCAATGACGATAACAGAATCAGACCCGTTTTTTACGTTGTGCAAACCTGAAGATTTCAGGATTTCTAAGCTGAGCTCTAACACACTTTTTCTAAACTCACTTGACCTCCTTTTAATTTTCCTCAGCTGCTCATAAACTCACGACAGAAATCAGTACTGTACAAGTCAAATGAGGTGAGTGAGGACTTTGTGTAGTCTCCTCCCAAACAGATTTGGTTTCCTCGTCGTCTCCCAGACACTTTGGAAAGACGGACTCATTCATTTTGTCCATAGTTCTGGAGCGCTGAACGTCTGGGTACTGGTCAAATAATAAGCCCATTTTCTGCCTTGTGACTGATCCAAACAGACTGCAGCCGTTTCCACTCCTGAAGCTGCCAACACCACTAATGATGTCATTTTTTAAAAATCTCATGGTAAAAACTTAATGTATGAGGATTTATTTCAGGTTATTGATGTTCTCTTGGAGTTGGTTATAATGCCAACCATATTTGTCATTTTCCTATTAATGATTTAGTCATTATATTCATTTCAATAATACTGTATAATTATATATTACGACACTTGTTTCAATCATTGTGTAGGAAATTTGTTTAATCTTCTCCTAGAATTTTTATTTTATTGTGAAAAAGTCTTTAATCAAACAAAATATTTGTCTTTCCTTCTGAGTTCACATAATCACAATCAATTTTTATTTAGCTGTCTATTTTCATGTCATATCAGACCTTCTGGCTGCTTGGTTACAGTTTACATGTTCTCTAAGAATGTCTGTTCTTATGTAGCTGAAAACTCCACTCAGCTAAAATAAAGTTACGTAATCCTGTGGGTTTGTAACTACAAGGTTTCTCTGCAAGCAAACACTCATTTACACCACTAGTTGTGCATTTCACGACAGAAAAACGTGTTTTTTCTTTCACTCCAGAACAGAGTAAAACTCAGATTTAATATTTCTTCAAAATAATATAACAAAAACAACAGAATAACGCAAACATTTAGGATGCAGGTCAGCTTTTTCTTCACATAACGTTCACAAATAATCTGTAAAAGCTGTAGCGTCCATTCACTCATGACCTGCAGATGAACTCCTGACAGAACACTGGAGGACACACCGAAGGGGACATAAATGTCTCGGATGTCCCACATCAGTACCAGTAGGATGTCCTGTGCCTCCTGTTCTCCACAATGCCCAGTTTCTCCATCACTTCTTCTTCTAGGGTTTTCAGAGACGGAACGTGAGTTTTTTCAAGAGTGTCTTCAGGACTGGTGTCTTTAGGCCCATCTGTGTTAAAAATAAAAAGCGAAACTTCAACATTTTGCACTAATCAGAACTCATCTAAAGCCAATCTACAAGCTTCATACAAATAGAAAAATAAAAAACATCTTTATTTTTTAAGGAAAGGAGAAAAGAAGAACTTCCAGAATAACAAAACTGAGTCAACGGGAGTGAACTTACTGAGTTTTTTACTAAGTAAAACAAACTGAAACATTTTAATCATCCCAGACTTTACCAAAAATATAAACAACAGCTGGTTTTATGTGCCGGCTGTCCTCTGAGCATAAACTAAACTGCTTCTGAACATAAATACACGGCCAGTGAAAACAGAAACGTTTCACCTTTCCACTGCTGCGGCACAATGCCGTCTCGTCGCTCCACAACAGGTCGTGGGATTATTCGACCCGTCCTGACCGACACGCGAACTCTCTCACCCTCCTCTGTGAACTTCCACTCAATCTCAGTGGGCTGCCTGTGGAATGAAGATCAGAACGCCACAGTTGTTCCAGATATAAAAGATCTGGTTTAGTACTATTAAAGTAAATGATTTTCAAAACCACTGCCACATAGTTACAGTGAGTCAAAGCTATACAAATGTATGACAACCATTCAAAATCAGTTGTGTTGTTCAGTTTCCCTTACTTGTCTGCTGGATCAATGAGGGAAACGTTACGAATCAGCAAAGGAGCCTCACTGGCAATGTAGGTTCCATGGTAATCGTCACTTTTTCCAACATACCTGTGATGCTAGGATGAAAATAAATAAATAAAAAAAAACACAAAAACATTTGAAGTCATCCAACAGAGAATAAAACATCCATTTAGCACCATCTAGTGGAGTTAAAGAAAGTAGTGAAACTGCTAAAATTTTACTGTAAGCTTTGCTATTTTAATGTGTTATCTTTTCGCTTTCGAAGATGTTCTTATAATATATATCAAAATGAAATGCAGTATATAATCAAACATTACACTTATAAAACTGTCAGTTTCTCATCTTACAGGTTAAGCAAAAACCAAAATGTGTTAAAATAATTGATGGAAAATGTAGGAGTAAATG
Source organism: Cynodonichthys magdalenae (assembly GCA_031762555.1). NCBI lineage: Eukaryota > Metazoa > Chordata > Actinopteri > Cyprinodontiformes > Rivulidae > Cynodonichthys > Cynodonichthys magdalenae. Next base: position 13,928,057 of record JARVJO010000155.1, on the reverse strand, counting down.
ATCCATGAGGAAAATTGTAATTTATGTTTATCTTACCGTGTTAAGTCCCTCCACAATAACCCAGTTTCTGCGTCTGAAAACTTGGATCACTTTTCCCTGCTTTCCTTTGTCCTTCCCTGCAAGGATCTCTACCTGAAAATCAAAATTTCACATACAGCATTTTATAAACACTAATCTGTAAACCCAGATTAGTATTTTTAGTTCTTAAGCTGCAACTGAAAAACCTATCTAATTATCTTTTGCCTCTGTGCAGATGTGAGTCTGACTTTAGAGTTTTTTGAATACAAGAATACATTTTATGACAATGGCACACAAAAACAACAAAAAGGCAGTTCAATCAAGCACAAATAAAAACTTTTTATGTGTATTCTCTATTCTGATCTAATTCAAACTTCCTATAAAATATTACAAGAATTATGTGGGTTGTAAAAGTTTATATTTTTATTGCAAAGATGCTCTAAAACCATCCTGCTTTGTCTGTTGTTTGGTTGTAAGCTGTGAACACTTAAGAAATATACTTAAATGTTCAACAATTTGATAGAGCATGTTGGGAAGTTTCCTGGTAGTGGGTTTCTCACCCTGTCCCCTTTGAGCAGAGTCCAGTCCTGTGGCTCCAGCGGCTCCACGAACACTTTTCTCCTCCTCTTCCCGGGAGGGTTTCGCGACTTAGCGGTCACCAGCCACGGTCTGCTGGAGCCGTAGCGGTAATCTTTGGGCACGACGACCTTGGCTATCATTGACAGTAGAGCGGTCAGCCTCATGATGCTGAAATAAGTGAAACAAAACAGAATGAATCCTGATGTCACAACAACGCAACACACAAGCGATGCTAACGTCATTAGCTAACACGGGTTGGCCTATTAACATAAAAGCGGTTCGCCATTTTCTTCGAAAAGCATACATCTACAATAAAACTAATAGTTTTCTTTTTTTTTCCCGTAGGTATATTGCTATAAAGTAAAACAAATTGTATTGAAATCTGAACCGATTACCTCTGTTGATGTCAATGTCACATGTAGCGGAGCAAACCTGGCGCTACCACAAACTCATTGCGCCCCCTGCTGGAAAGGAGGACTGGGCTCTTTTATTACGCATGCGCAGTTGTTCTGCATGCTCAGCAGCCAGCTACAGCCATTAGACAAATTCAAGCACGGAGAACTGCAGTGCACTAATTCCACCTATTACGTTTGTAGTATACAATTTTGAAGCTACTATATTTTTTTATTTTATTGTGACATTAACTTAAATGCATTTAACAATCAATTGTTCTGATCTGATTTAGTGTCAAGGTTTCAAAACCAGACCTTCTGGATATTATGTTGCATATAACCCATCCTATATATGCATAAAACAGTGCATAGTCAACCAAACCCAGTGAGAAATGCCGATGTTGTCAGGACTTGTTCAGTGATTATCTGCTTTTGGGGTGAGACTCAGCTGCAAAGCTTTCAGGCTTTGTGAAACAAAAAACTAAAAACAATGAAACAGGTTTGGTTTGAAAAGTAAAAGCACACTTCAATGTTTCAAGCCTGACTTTTAACTGTATAATACCTTATTTCTAAAGGATCGTGTGACTCAGCATGAGTAACATAACTAAAATGCAGAAAATCCTGTTTGATCTGTAAGTTTTCTTTAAAGAATGACAGAAAGGCTGCATCTTTTTGGTAATCAACATGTTTATTAAATCAACTGGCAACTACAATGGTAAACTAAGCAGCAGATTAAGATGAATGTCTTATTTCTGAAAGGAACAGAGAAAGCAAAAAAATCTGAATTTTACACTTGCAAACCAAATCAAACACTTGAAAATAACTCCAGACCTCAAGTGGTGCCTTGAACATTTTTGACGATCAGTGCTGAAAGAAAGGTGGCCATCCTAACACAACACTTAAAATGGGTACTTTTTTTTTACTTTTTGTAATGCAGATTCTTCCCTTTTGTTTCATGACTTGATAAACATCACCAAACATGTGAAAAAACACTGAAGCAATGAAAGGACAACTTTCACAACATTGTTTTAAAGTAAAAATTAAAAAATAAAAATCTCAAAGTAAAACTACTCATAATCCAGTTAAAAGAGGAGATAAGTAAAGATGAAACCTTCAATTAATTTTTTATAAATGTGACAATGTGAAATTTTGTCAAGAAGTTGTGGATGGACATAATAGTCTTGAGAAATAATTTTAAAATTCAGACAAAAAAAAAAAAAACAAGGTAAAGAAGACCTTTTCCCTTACGCAGCGTTACTACAGCTCCACCTCAACACAACATTCAGGAATGTTCCAACCACGTTCCTCGTCTACTAAAATGACAGAGCATTTGTTTAGGCTGAAAATGAGATTCGACCACATTTGAGATCCTGCAGAATTTGGTCACCTCTTGTAAAGCATTAAAACGCACCAAAAACAAATTCTGTGTTGCATAAAAAGCAAATGAATGAATAATGAATGAGAAAAGAGGGCTGAACGTGCAACTCATCATACATCCAATGACTGAATAAAGGACTGAATGAAGCTAAGAACACTATGAACTAAAGATGAAGCGTGTTTGTGAAAATTTATTTTATTTCTTGTACAATTTCTACGATTTAAGACCTTCAAATGACACTATTTTTAGTAGCGTTTTAAATGTTCTTTTTTATTTTAAATGTAGTATATATTATTTATTCGCTCCAACTGGAAAAAAAAATGTCTCGACACCTATCATTCAGTCTTTGTAATTATGTAATTGCACTTAGAAATAAAAAATATATAAACACCCAAATCCCGTTTATACATGAGCCTGAAAGCGCTCAGTTTAATTGGTTGAAGTAAATGTTGGTTTCGGTTTTGTTTCTGGGATATATAATATCCCCCCCAAAAAAATGGCAATTGGAAATTTGTCTTTCATCCTAAACACGTTTTGTCTTAAATTCTCAAATTTGTTAAACAGCTGAAACCTGGCATCCTGTGGGTAATCATGTCGATGCTTGATTTCCAGAGAAAAGCATTCATTGAGGGTTCTTGGTTTTCTTCTGAGCTGATGTTAGGCGCTGTCTGTCGCAGACTGCGGGGAGAGCAGAGAATTACAGCAAATATTTCAGTGTGGGGGAATTTACAAATAAAAACACACCAACAATTATTTTAATTTACTTGTAAACTATCTGCGCATTCATTTCATTTATAAAACCAAGACATTTCTGTTTAACTAATATTTTACCTGTGAAATTATTAGGGGGTGTAAAATTTATTTTCATTACCAGTATCGATTCTCTAAAGAACTGTACTGATTTTTAATTAAGGCTAAACAGATGGATGTTGTTAGATGAAATGTGAAAAACAAAAGCAACTCTCACTGTTGTTCAGTGTTCTTATGATTGCATGAAAAACTGAATTTTATCACATTGTATGCATGATGTGCTCTTTAGACAGCTTTCTGATGATAAATTACAGCTGTAAATATAACGTATAAAAAACACTTCAGTTCTGCACAAACAAAAATGAAGAGGATGATAACTTGCTGAAAGCTGAAAGAATAAAAATGCTGCTCAGTTGCTGTAATCAAAAGTAACCTTATAATAAACCAGAAAATAGATTCAGCACTTCAAAACAACTACAAGTACAGTGTGGTTAGTTTTTATTTTGTGCGTAAAACATCTGTTTGATTTATGTACTGTTTATTCAGCTCTCTAATTTGTTTACATTTATCTGAATCTATTAGAGGTGAAGGTTTTATAGTTTGTTTATATTCACTCCTGTGTTTTACCTTCTCTGCTGTTAGCTGGGCTCCGTCGGGAGCCTTTTCCTGAGCCTCTGGTTTGGACTCGCTCTGTGAGGAAGGCGTTGTTTCCTTGCTCCCAGCCACATCGTTCAGCTTGGCGTCCGTGTTGGACTTGTTGCCGTCGCCTTCTGCCTCCGTATCCTTTGGCCGCTTGGGGGACGCCTGTCAAAAGTGCGACCGAGCGAGAGACGCTTTAACGAGTGTTCTGACCGTCGAGGCGTCTCCTCGTGCTGGCAGGGTTTGGCGCTCACCTCTGCTGACTCCTCTGCTTTTCGTTTAGCCCCTCCCCTCTCGTTCTTCTCGTCGATCACCAGGGTGCCTTCGTCCTCGTCACTGCTGCCCTCGGCATTTGCCTTCTCCGAGCTGGCCGTGTCTCCGGCGCCTTCTGTAGAGTTGTCCTTCTTTGACGACTGAAGTTGAAGATGAGGAAGAAGTTTAGATCACAGTCTATGACTCAAATCTACTCACAGCAGAATAAAATGATCTACCTCGTAGCCTTCATGAGTGACAGTGGGATTGTTCTCAATCTCCCAGAGTCCCTCGGTAAAGCCTTTCCTCTTGTTCGCCTTTCCAAACTTCTCCTTGCTTTCATCGTACGGGAACAAATCCTTGGCCCCAAGAAATGCCCTGTGATGGTCAGACAAAATTAAAACATGTTTTACCTTTTTTATTTGCTTAAACAAAACCTGCAAAAAATAAAAAAAAGTAGCATTCAATCAATTCCCTTTCCTTATACCAACTCTGCATGAAGGGATAAACACAGAATACTCACGTCTCATGCGTCCCAAAAAAAAAGACTTGGTATTTGTTTGAGGAAGACTTCACAGCTCCTTCAGGTAGCTCATCAATCTGTGAATTAAGAGCACAAAATGGTGAATTTGAAAATGAGTGGACTTCAAAATATTAGGTTGAGCTTTCCCCCACCATCAGTTAGTGGCAATCTGACGCAGAACGTATGTTGTGTTTCCCTCAGTATTCAGTTTTAGTGAGTAGTTTCAACAAGCGTTCTCGCATCATTAAATTGAGATTATTTAAAATATTCCCACACCTTAATGAACTGCTATCAAATTCTGCAAATAATACAATTGTGATTCTTGTAAAAATGAGAGCAATGAGCTTAACGTCATCTCTGTGCTTTGTTTGTCTCGGTGCCAATGGTTATCAAAAAGGCCACAGTCCGATAGGCAGACGGGCATTTTGTCAATCCAAGATAGGACCCCTGTGTGCTGGTGGTTGGGGCAGGGCCTGCAGCCTGTTGACACGATGCTGATAAGACTTAAAAAAAAAAAAAAACGGAGGGAAAAGGCCCAGATCAAACCCACAAGAGCTTGGGTGAAAGTGCACAGTCATGTGTTGCTTTTATTTATGAGCACTGTTTATAAATGTTTTCAAAAGTTAATCAACTGTGCCTCAAAAAGCAGAAACACTGAAACTGAACTGCATGATTGCTTTTCATCAGTTCAGATCAGGTGTGGTTGAGGATTTGACCTTTTTTTGTTTCCACATTTCATCATTAGGTAACCTGCAGCAAAACGCATATAAGTTTTGCTGACTAATGACAACATTTTACAACCATATCTATTAAGTGAAACAAACTGCACCATACGAATTATAGATAACACTTTCAGTTATTATTTGTTCTCATAATAACTACTTAGAATCTGTGCAGTTATCTACATGTTTTACACTCATTTGAAAACATACTAATTCTCATATTTGCCATTGTCCTCTGATTTGGAGCATTATCTGGACAGCCAATAATAGCAAGCTGTTTTGAACCTCAAACATCATTTGAACAGCAATAAAGTGTACTTAATTAGTACATTTCAGGGTTTATTTTAATTAATGCGTTTTAAATGGTACTGCAGCTTTAAGAGTTTAAAATTTAGCTTTAACCTGCAGGATGAAAATTTGATTTGTGGGTTATTTACTCATTTCCACGCACCTTAAAACGACATTAATATAATATGTGGTAAAATAAATGTTAACAGTTGACCGTGGATTAAAGTGGTGTAACTTAAATACGTTTTTTGAACATTTATGAGCAGATACTCGGAGGCAACAAGTGTGAGCTGAGCGTGTTTACAAAACGCGCGAATTTAGTTATTAGCTTACATGAGATAATAAATTAAAATAAACCCATTTTAAGTGCTTTTCTTCGTGTTCTCGTTTAAGTTTCGCAGCTGCTCGGTCTTTATCGTGGCTCGTGACACGACCGTTACTTCGCCGCTCTGTTGCTATCTTTAACAGGTTACGAACAGCTTAAAGTTGACGCTAGCTTATAACAGGCCCCTATTGAGACGCAAAAATCCGCACACGTAAATGGGAATAAAATGAGTCATTTTTGAGTTTATCTTAAGCAGGGGCAGCTCGACGAGACGCTTCTTTACAAGATGAATCATCCGAAAGAAATGTCTGAGCAGCAGCTGCCATCACTGTTTGTTTATGCTTGGCAACGCAGCGGCTAAGCTAACTCATGGTGGCTAAATCCTCTCCTGTTAGGCCTCGAAGGAAAAAGGAGCTAGTGAAGCAAAAATAGAAAACAAATATAATTAAATCAAGAGCACACGTGAAACTTAGAGGCATATATGTAACAAAGGGCACTTACTCTTGCAGGCCAGTGTGGATACCCCTTCATTTTAGCAAACACCAGATCTCCAGGTTTGTACTCCTTTTGCCTGTTAGACCTCGGCATGATTCTGACTCAAACTGGTTTTTATGTCAAATATATGTAATTAAAATACGGTGATCGTTTTTTAAGCGTTACCTAACCCGTTGTGGTCACCTCCTGCAAAAGAACAAGCGTCGAGGTTTCCAATAATACTAGTAATTACCAACAACAATGATGATAATGAAGCAGGCGCGAAAAATTGGAGCGAAAACGCAGGGTGACGTTATTTGTTTCCCTTCCGTTGATTTAAAAAAAATGAAAACAATTTCCCTTCTAATACGAAATAAATAAAAGCTTGTCGTCTAAATTTAATTTCCAGGACCGAGTGCGATAGATAACTCCTGGGTCGTCTCAGACTATTTGGGTTTGAAATTAAAACCCGCTTCCCTGAAACAGACGCGCCCCCCAGTTGTTACCCGAAGGATAAAAACAGCGCCTCCTACTGGCCGGACAAAAACAAAAAAAAAAGCAAATAATCCATACAAACAATCAACAATAAATAAATAAATATATTTTGCAGAAAGGGAATTAAAGAGTAGGTAAAACAAAAAGTATATCTGCTAAAATATTCTGCTTCAGTGAATTTTAGACAAATTTAATTTTTGCTCAAGTAAAGTTGCAAGACAGCTATGTACATAAAATTTAAGGATTTAGAACTTTTAACATACAAACACCTATTAAATATTGATGCAGTACTATTTTGCAGTTGGTTTTCAGCTTTTGACAGCAGTTTTTAAAAAAATATATTATATCTAAAACACTATTTGTGGTTTTAGTTAAGTACAATAAAAATATTTCTAGGAATAGATGTCTCAGTAAACCTTTTTAATCTCAATTTTATTTTATTGGCCTAAATAATTAACCTAGTGGCTATTTTATGCATAAATTATTGAAACATAGTTTTGACATATTTATCTTATTTCTCAATAAAAACACAGCAAACATGCCCACCTCTCATTTGTCAACTACACTAATCAAAAGTAAAAAATAATGTAACATGTAAATAAGTTGCTTTCTGACATATTTCAGACTTAAGTCGTTTCCCAACCCTTTCACAAGGGGGCGCTAAATCCACGTTTTCTTCACTTAGTCCACTAGGGGGCGCAGTAACATTAATGTTGTCGTTAAAACACACAGGAAGTAGCCTTGTCCTCTTTGCAAATGATGGAGGCGAGTGTTTTGATGTAGTTCAGGGACTAACGAGCTCGCTTTCTTGGCGCAACAACACATTAAAGTGTTTGAAAGCACCAAGCCGTATCGTATCCTTGTGTAATTTATAAAGCGCATTAACAATTTAAGATCAAAAAAAGAAAGAAGCGGTTAGTAGTAAGGTGAAGACGGTGGCTTCGCTAACATTTAGCTAGCTCTGCGCTCTCATTTAATCTTATCAGCAGGTCGCGGTTGTTTTCTTGTTATTTGTAATCACTGTGGCTGTAGTAAGGAAATATTTTTGTACCTTTTATTTGAAATTAGTCAGTTGATCGAATACGTCGGTGCAAGTGCGGCTTCTTCGGGCCAAAGTGCTCATCCAATGTCCACCAGTTCCTGCAGATTCTCTAATCCTCATCCGCAAACATGTCTTTAGTCGCTTATGGCAGCAGTGATGAGAGTGACTCAGAGGAAACCTCCGCTGCAGCGGAGAGTATACCCAGAGGAGGGGGGCTTTTCTCTGTCCTGCCTGCTCCGAAAACATCAGGATCTGCAGAAAGAAAGGCAGGACCAAAGCATGCTGCAGGGGACAACAGACCGAGGGATGAATCAGTTCCCCAGCCATCTACAGGAAGCTCCTTCTTATCTAGTTTGCCTAAGCCGAAGAAACGAACTGAGCCTGTCAAGATCACTGTTCCGCAGGTCCAGAGACGGGATGTGAGTCAGCAAAGACCCATAAATAATTATTTTAAACAATTATGGTATGAGTTGAAGTTGTAATTCTTATTTCTCATTTACAGTCGGACTCTGATGATGATGAACCAGCGAAGAAACTAAAAGCTCAGGTAAACTTTGTTGTATTAATTGTAAAGTAATCCACATTTACAAGATGGGCAGATTAATAAATCAGTGTTTGTGAATAGATTATTGTGTCTCATGTACACACGGTAATAATGCTGTTATATCTGTTTTCAACAGGGTGCAGGTTCAGGCTTGTCCTCCATTCTCCCAAAACCCAAAAACCTGACAGTGAAGGAGACAGACAGACCTTTGATTCCTCATACACTTACCAAGCGACAAGAAGCCAAAGGACCCAAACCTCCTGGCGCTCCTTCTCAGGGCCTGATTGGTTCCAGTGCATCTCCCTCTGCCATCAAAGCTGCAGCCAAGTCTGCAGCCATGCAGGTGGCTAGACAAATAGCGACAGAAGAGCAGGACGAGGAGGACATAAGTCCACAGAACTACTTCTCCCTTGAAGAGAGCTCCCAGTCTCGACCTGCAGTTGTCCCAAGTCCAGAACCCGAGCCAGGACCTCCTGCTGAAACCCTTTCTTATTCAGCTGCTGGTGAGCTAGGACAGTCAGATGCCCCTCTCGACTTTGGCGGGACCCAGGGTGCCGAAGGGGCATGGGAGGGTCAATGTAGTCAGTATGAAGAGTCGTTGGCAGGCTCAGAGCAGGTATCATTGATTTTATAACTTCATGCACAACATCAGTAGGTTTGGAGGCAGACTAATAACATTAGAATGTGAAATTAGCAAGACGTTAACATTAGTCTGCTTTATATTTTGTTGTTTCAGGGGTACTATAATGAGCCCTACTACCAAGATCCTAACCCTGGATTGGCAGAGGATGAGGAGCCTGAACAGTCTGCCATGTTTGATGATGAAGCTGTAAGAAATCTGCTGCTGCTTTGCCTTTTGTTTAAATTGTATACCTTATAAGATAGTATGTAGATTCTCCTGACCACTTTCTTATCAATCTATGTTCTGCAGTTCATGCGACTACAGGGGAAAAGAAACCGAGGTAAGGAGGAGGTTAAGTTTCTAGAGATCAAAGGGGACGACCAGCTGAGTGGGAACCAGCAGTGGATGACCAAGAACATGACGGAGGAGAAGCAGAACCGGCAGTCTTACAGCAAGGTGATTATGTGGATCTTTCTGTGGCTGCATGATTTGCATGGGCAGGGTTGGGTTTGTGACGTTAGGAAAGCCAAAATCCTGGCTTGCTTTTATGTAGCGGGTTGACTTGGAGCAATGGGAACACCTAAAGCTTTTCTGTCATGAAATATTAACTTGTTTTTGAAAGATTTTGCAGCCTTTGAAGAAAACTTTTAGAAAGAAAAACATTACTAGCTCAAACAAAGCAGACCATTACTTTGTACAGTATTTCATAGGTCTCTATAGCTTTTTTGAAAATAATTCGATCAGCCATTGTCCTCGCAGTGGTTTTATGGATGTATTTGTGTTCATTTAAAAGCACGACTGTGGAATCTTACGGTCATCGAAGCAAATCTTGTAACTGTTTTAGATGTAATTATAAACAAGAACAACACATTTTAATGCAACTTTTATGTGTTTTTCTGCAGAGAAAAGGAGTACAGCCCACTGGACAACAGAGGCGCAAACATCAGATAACATATCTCATTCACCAGGTGAGTAACACGAAGCTCAAGTTAAACTTTGAATAATGTGTTTTTAAAACCACACGATGAATGTTTGTGCACACAGGGTCTTAAAGTTGTCACTCATATCATCTCACACTAGCTTTTTGAGCAGTTTGAATCATTTACAGTTGTCTGGATGTTATAAAATTCTGTGCACAAATCCCCATACTGCTTCTCTGATGAGTAAAATGTTGGAAAACAGACGCTATGTTTTTACTTTTCAGGCGAAGGAGCGTGAATTGGAGCTGAAGAACAGTTGGGCAGAAAACAGGCTAACACGCCGGCAGACCCAGGCCAAATACGGCTTCTAGTGGTCGTCACTGTGGACTGTAGTGGTTCTCAGATACTCTGAAAAAACTGTTTAGAAGCAACATGTATATAAACAAAGCAGATTGTTCTTTCTACCCTCCTCTCCTTATTGTAATGAATTCAGCTGTTCTTTTGTTTGAAATGGTGTTTTTCTTATAGAACTAAAAATCCACTCCTCTCAAAGTAAATATAATCACTAATAAAAAACCTTCCAGTGTTTTTAAGGTCAGCCAGTAATAGAAATATATATGTGCTTGTTATGTTTCTTTTTTTATTTTTGGATGCATATTTTTCTGTACTAAAAGGTATTTTTGTGGTGAAAAGAAATGTTTGGCTCTCTGGTAATCAGACGTAGGAACATGCTGCTGAAGTTGTTGGAAAGCTGTGACGTTTAGTATTTATTCATTAAATCAACAACTTTGTCACAAATTATGCAAAACAGTTTGGTTTTCTTTAGATATTCTTTCAAATACTGTACCAGAGAACCAAACATAAGTTTTATCAAGTTATTTGGCTGCACTACAGACCAGAAAATTAAAAATTAAAAAATAAAATTAAGTTTATCTGCTCAGTCAGCATTTATATATCCGTTTGGCTCTGAAATTCCACTGAGATCTAATTATAGTTAATATTTCCTTCAGTATCATTAATTCTCTCTGCAGCTCCTCTGGCTTAATTTTTTTTGTAATCAAGTTTTGTTTAGGTGAATTTGAATACAAAATTGTTTTTGTAAAAATTTATTCCATAAAACTTTTAGAAGTTCAAACTAAGTGCTGCCAGACTATTCATCTTTAGCTTATTTTCTTCTGTTAAACACGGAGATTCTTCAGCTTTCTGCATTTTTATGTATGTGTGGGCATTCAGATGGTAACGGTCATTTTACCAAAACAGATAATGCTTCCAGTAGAAGGTTTTTATGCATTTCAAGTAGCATTTTGCAAAAATCTCCAAATGTCAACCGTTTCATATCATACACAATTAAACTCAACAATTGAGCAAATATTTAAATTTTATCTTCTCTCCGAGGCTATATTCACTCTTGAGGTGACATTTTGATCACAGACTTTTGTGGCAATAAAATACAGAAATTAAAATATAAAATCCTTCATCTCAAGGGACGGTGCAATTTTATAACATTTACATCCCAAATTCAGGTTTTGATCTAAAGTTACTTGTACCACATTTTATTTTTGGTTTACTTTGTGTTTTCAGTTTAAATCAATAAAACTGAGTTTTCTTGCTTCTTTTCCTTTGAATATCTGTTGGCTGTTTTTATTTTTTAGGTTGGTCAACAATGAGGCATAACCTTTGGTGTGAAACCTCAACGAGAATACTTTTTTTTTTTTATTTTAAAACACCAATAAACAGCAGTTTTCCATCATATTGCATTGCTTTTTAATGATAAAACAACCATCTCAGAATAAAAAAAAAATATTTGAACAATCAGAAAAATGATAAATGCTATGGACATATTTAAAATCCTAATTTTTATCTGGGCCTTCACTTAGTGGCGCTGTTGAGTCGTGCCTTGTCTGGGTGTTTTCTGAAGTTGTAGTTTCCTCTAAGGAGGCTTCACTTGCCTCATCAGCCTCCTGGCTGCTTGTAGAGGTATCTTCATACGGCAACAGAGACATGGGAATTCTAACTGTGTCCAGTCCGTTAACCTGGAAAAATTAGGTTTGTGTTTCAATAAATACAACATTACACAAATATTGAATGGCTATATTTTGCTAAAAATACATCCATAGAAACAATAAATGTAACTGCATCCTATAGCTGCTGTAAAAGAACAAACTTCTTTTCAAACATGTAAAAGAGAATTTGTAATAATTTATACATTTATCATGTAATTTCAATTTACCCTCATGCTAAACAGAGGCAAATGATGCATTGATAAAAAAAAAAACAAAAACATAACAGTTCTTACAGTAACTTCACACCAGTATTCGCCCAACTCCTTAATTGGCTCGAATGGAAGATTCAGTGCATGAAGTGGAACAACAACTCCCAACTAAAGGAAGGTACAAAAAAAAAAGTTTTTAAAGTTCAGTAGCATCACTCTGACAGAGAATTAAAAATTAACAAATGCTGCCAAACCTTTCTTTCAAGTTGTCTGCAGACGACACCTTTAGTGAGCTGGAATTCATCAGACAATGTTTTGGTTATCTCCAGCTTGGAGCGTGTAAGGAACTTCACAGTCTGTGAGAACACAAATAAACTTACTGTTTAAAGCATTTTACTTTATCACCTTTTAACACAAAGCTCAAATTATTAATAGAAATTAAAGTAAACAAACCATGTTCAGCAGATAAAACTCACCAATTGTCCTGTTCGGGTTTGGATTCTGTCCTCTGGACTTCCTTCACGCAATTTCTGAGTAAAAAGTATGAAAAAAAACATACAAACATGACAAAATAGTGACTAGCTTCTGTTCAAAGCTCAGAATGCAAATAAATGAGTCACTCACTCTCAGCTCCTCAGCAAACATTTGTCGATTCTCTGGTGAAGCATACACAGCAAGGCCTTGAGGCAGAAGTTTGTTTCGACCAAAAGACTTTTTCACAAACACAGTGTCACCTCTCCCGCCAAGTCCTGTCAGTTTGATAAAATAAGGCACAAGACTGTTTTAAGACGTTCAGATGATTTTAGGTTTTTCACAGAAGTGATGCAGATACTGACTTGGTACGGTTTGAGTCAAGATGAGCTCCAGATCCTCTTTGGGAGCATGTTTGAGGTCTTCGACCAGTTTGTAGATTCTGTGTCTTCGAGGATGAAGCCTCGGTGGACTGCCCACTTTGGACAGAGGGACCTGCCACCATCGCTCTACTATAACTGTGTGCTGAAAAAATCATGATTTAATGAGACTATTTGACACAATTTAATTTTGTTATGTTAATAAAAATGTAGAAATAACATTTAGAGAGAAGCAAATATAAAGCTTCAGTCTGTGTTCACTACACAAGTTTCCTATTGATGTTCTTTAGTCCAAGTAAACATATTATTGTTTACATTTACAGATTTGAAGACTTCGTAAATATGTGTTAAAATTACTATCATACGCTATAAAGTTCAGAATAAATGAAGAAATGGAATTTAATTTTGCTGAATGAACGCTGCATTAAGTAATTAAAGATAAGGATTGGGTACCTTTTTTTCTCTCGTTTTGCCGTAATTTTTTTTAAAAATATTCAAATTTTAGACTCTTTTTAGTCTAGGAAAAAGATCCCAGATGAATAGTTTATTGTAGTTTTGGCTTCCTAGTTTAGTCTTTGGACATTTATAGCGGCCTTTTTACTTATTCTCAGTCATAATTTTAACAATTTAAGGATTATTTGATCTATTTTAGACTGTGTAAATAACAACAATGAAAGGAAACTTACCTGAGCGGGACTCAGAGAGAAACTCCTGACAGCCGCTTGTCTGAGCAGATCCTGAAGGACGCCGCGGCCGGAGCTCCACATGTCGGTTTAACAAAACTTTCTACAGCGACACAAACAAAACGTACTCACAGGTCCACGCCGACCTCCAATTCAGCGATACATACATCAATTTATCCAACAGAGAACACTCTAAACAACCATTGACAAGACGATTATGAATACAGCAGAGAAAATAGCTTTTGTCGCTTGTGTGACGTAGAAGGACCCCATTAACGATTTAGTGGTCCCTAATAAAGCCTGGAGAAAAGTGATCACATGAAGAGGTGTATCACATCCGTTTATGTTTATTTTACAAATAAAATGTTATTTTTGGTATGATTTTATATATGTTACAAAATATATAAAAGATGACAACAAAACCAGCTTCGATTTTTATAACGTGCATTTTTAGTTGGCATCGTTAGAATGACCCATTTTAGCTTCATGTTTTGTGTTAACTTTAAAATTGAACCTGCTAAGTTCAAGGTTTTCCAATTTATCGATTTTTGTTTTGTCAACATTGCACACAATCCTTACCGTATATCATGAATAGGATTATAGAACATTATGACATTGCTGCTGAAATCAAGTAATTGCATTTGTTACATCATGCTCATTCATTCATATTTTATTTACTCAATGATGAATACTGAATGCAGTTACAGCTACATAAACACGTCAAAACCTTGAACAAAGCGGTGTAAGAATTTAGATTGACCAAAAATAATAGCACTAATACTTAACAATTTAGCTTTCACTACATAACACTGCAAACAGGTCAGTATGTTGTGATTTATAAATATTTCTGTATTATGTACAAAGTTGTGTGACTGTCTACAAAAACATGAAATAATTTTTTAATGTCGTCATGACAACTGCACAATCTTACACTTATCTTTTTGTGGTTCAAAAGTTGACAGTTTCATATAAACAGGAAGCATGTGACCAGTTATCAGATGTTGCAAAAGACCACTGAAACTAATGGTGATTAGGGTGGATAGCTGATGCTGTAAAATGTTCAAAATAGTGAAATGCTATTTTTAAATTGAAACAAAAATTGAACTATATTATTAAAACATGACCTCAGATTTCAATCACACATCACCAGCAGCTGGCTCATGAAAACTACTTGTTGCACCATAGAAGGTGTTGCGATTAGGTATGAAGCGATGTCTTGTAGCGACAGTCGTGCAGCAGGCCAGAAAAGCGCAGCAGCACCCGCAGAAGAACAGGAGGGACACAGTGAGCCACATCAGTGTGGTAATACCAAAGGCAAACAAGAAGGTCATCTTGTGGCAGAACCGATCAGTTCCAGAGTAGTTTGGAGGATAAACTGAATAAACCCAATACGAGCCTACAGGAAGGGGAACAAATTACACTGAAGGATGCTTCTAAATCAAAGGATTTGTCGATTTTTGCAGTAAAATCTACATCACTTATCAGAAAATGTTTTGTTGTGTCGCACCTGCTATTAACCATGCAAAGTTGAAGATGTGCAAGATTGTCATTAAGGCTGAGCTTAGGATACGAAGGACTCCATTCATTTCGGTGCAGTAGGTGAAAATCAGAGCGACAATGCTGCTTGCTCCCAGAACAATTAGGTAAATAGGGATGTTTGGCTGCACAGGGCAACGATCCAGATGTGTGGCTCCTATGGAGAAACCATATTACACACATGAAATGTGATTTATATGTATTTTAAAAACTGAAGTATAAAAGTAAACCCACCCAGTGCAATGGCTCCTATCATTACCATCCACCAGATAATGTTCACCACAACTAAGAGGGGAGAAGAAACAAAAACAAAGTTAACGGGTCAGGAAACTTTAAAACTGAAGCTGATATAGTAAAAAAAGGGGGGAGAAAAGTCTCACCAAGTGTCGCAATCAGAAAAGCACTTTGAGGTTTGAAGTCCATCTTTTAGAAATGAGGTTTAGAGCTGTTCAGAGAAGCTGCTGGGGTGACGGTTTACTAAATAAAGCACGTTTAAATCTGCATGTCCTGATGTCTAAACCTGCTTTACCTCACTGTTTGCCGTTTGAGCAGGATGTGAAGTCGTAGGTCTGTCATTTCAACAGCTGTTTTGCAACAGTGTACGTCTGAGGGGAAACAGATAAAATCAGGAGCCGTAATCTAATGCAAAATATTAACGTGCAAAATAGAGTTTAAACTAGTCACAAGTGGAATTTGCCAAACCAGCAAATTTAACATCATGAGGTTTGTGTAAACGTTTGAGTTTGAAACTACTGAATACCTAATGAACTTTGACCACTAACCTTAAAGTTTATTATCTTTGATAGGATGAGAGAAAAAAAGAGTACTAATATATTGTTTTAATAATTAATAATGTAAGGTTTGGAGAATATAATGTGTTAATATTTTACTTGCCTCTCAAAATATAAAGGCATTTTCTTTTTTCATATTAGCTTTGAAACTGAATTAATAAAAACTTCATGGCTAAACTGGAAACAGATTGTAGCCATGACAAATCTGTAAAAGCAGAACGTATTGAAGCAATAACTAAGCATTGAAAAAAATATATATTGCACACTCACCAATTTCATGTCAGAGTTTTGATGCAAGATTAATTTATGATGAGAAAAGACAGATAAGAGCAATATCTATCTCAAAGTTAACATTATACTCCATAGCATATTTTGCATGAATAGAAATTCACAAACATATTACTGCCTTTTGCCTTTGGTGGCAGCCAATAAAAAAGCAGAAAACTACAAAAAGCTTTAACACCATGAGGTGTGACACTTCAAGTGGAGAAAAGATGTATGTTTAAACTGCATTAAAATACCCAACTCCTTATTTTATATTGAAACCATGTGTCAAAACAGAGGTTTTAACATCCCTAAGTTATTTCGACAGAGGTGTATTACTATGCTTTTTTGTTTTTCTAGGTGAATTTTGAAATTGCGAAAAATTGACTCACAAACCCATTTTTTGTAAACCACAGAAACTTCTCAAATAAGAGAACTTCTCTGTACAGAAATGTGTTTTGTACAAAAGAAAATAGCAATAGTGTCACCCTGTGGTGAGAAAAGATGATCATAAAATGTTTCTGGGTTTATGTCAGCTTTGGCTGTTGTTTTTCATCCTGTGAAAACTTTAAAGAAAAAGATACACAACTTTTATCGTTTTTAAATTTTCTGCCATTTTTTTAAAATTCCTGGATAAAATTTAGAATGAAGCTGGGTTGCATTAGCTGTGAAGACTCTATTTTATTTTATACCCCAGTTTGTTGGGCTTAGATTTCAGATATCAGCTGAACTGGGATTTGACTATGTGTCCTGCAGATTACACCATTTAGACATCACATAAATTAGAAGAAAATTAATTCTAACTTGAGGCCAAAACTCAACAGAACATTTGACAAAACAAAACTAAAAACAAACTTTTGTGAAAGAATTTCTTCATTTATTTGTCAGATGCCTTGCAACTTCCATTTTACCAAATCTTTGACCAAACTTTATATTTTATTTTCAGGTCATTCCTTCAACTTGTAAGCAGTAAATGGTGTGTAGAGGATATTTCCCAAGCAGCATAATTAAATAAGTCTTCCATAAAAAGTTTAAATTTAGATTTGCAGTTGAATCAAATATGATTATTTATTTTATTATTATTTTTGCAATAAATATACTGCTTGACTTGACTTGCACAACGACCGCTGGAAATTGGTACCAGCTCCCCATTGGATGGATAAACAGATTTACAGTTTAAAAAGTTAAATCTGAATTACACGAGTCAAACATCAGCAGTTTAGATTTATTTTCCGGCCAAAGCATATTTCAAATCCTGACTTATTTGAGTTGGAAGTCAATGATCATTTGGACCATAGGAGCAGCAGGGAAGTCCATGCATATGATTCCAAAACGCTGGTTCAGGTCCGTCTTGGCCTGCAGGTACTCATACAGTTGGGGGTTGATGCGCAGAGCAACAGCCCTGGGGTGAGCAAACACACCAGCTCCGCTGCTGTAGGTGAGAAAAATCTGCTCCATGTTTCCTGCAGGTGCAGCCTCGAGGTGTTTGTAGACACTTTGCCATTTCTCTTCCAAATACTGAAGTGTTGGTACCTAAACCAAAAACAAAACCCCCCCCCCAAAAAACAGAACATTTACTGGTTCATTTTGGACTTTGATGGTCTAAAATGCTAACAAAATATGAAACACTTCTGACTAAATTACATTTTTTTTACCTTCCAATCATCAGCTATGTCTAAAGAATCATAGCGCATCCCCAAGTCTGGTCCATTAAAGTTCTGCAGGATGATGAGTTTCCCTCGGGCCTCGCCCATGGTCGGCACCAGTCGGCTGTGCCACAGCAGGTCCCAGTGAGCGTAGCGGTGGATGTAGTCTACCACAGCGCCGTAGATGTTATTAGTCTCACTGAACTCTTCTTTTACTCGCATCAGCATCGTCTCAGTTGGGAATTCATGCAGGAAGTCAACCACAGCCTCTAAAACATGGCCAAAGTGTCCTCGTTGGTAGGACACTCCATGGTGGAGGGTGAGGTTCCCGTTGACGTAACGCAAACGGACATCTAGGAAACGAACGCCGGCCCGTAGCTGGGAAGCCAGAGTCCAGGTCTGACACTCAGAATACACGCCCCCGTACAGGGCCATGGTGTTGTGGGTTCCTGGCATGGTGACCTGAGACAGCGGCCTATCGTCAGGGATGCCGGACATCCAGAAAGGGTTGAGGAACTCTGGGCTGGGCGTGTCATCATAATCAGGTCTCTGAATTTCACCAGAACTAAAACCAATGGCTCTAAAAGCAACAGAGATTTATGATGTCAAAGAAAGATGTCAAAACAAAGAATGAGTATTGGAATCACAATTGATGGAGAAGGATGTTTGATGGATTACAATAAACTTAAAATTTTTGTTCAGCTACATTATATTATGTTGCAACTTTTGCAGGTATTTCTACATGAATCATAACTGATACCCATACTATTATTTATTTATTTAACCTTGTATGAAATGGTTAATTCTGGTGTATTTCCTGTGTCAGTGTTTGAATGCACTCACCCCAGCAGGACAATCAACTCTGGTAGCAACTTGTACATTTTCAATGACCTTGGTTGATAACTCCTTATGTTTTAGTCCTAAAAATAAATGCAAATTCAAAGCAAAAAAAAAGCCAGCCTTAAGTCATACAAACAACAGACATTTAAATGCTAATTTATGGTATAGACAAAAGAAAAACAGATCAAATAATAAATCTTTAAAGTGATCTCTAAAATGAGCCAAAATATGTTTATGTTATTTAGATTTTTTTATATTTCTGTCTTGACACGTATGCTCCTGATTCAAATGTCAAATTAAAGCATTTTTACATTATATTTCTCACACAACAGTTCTGCAAGGTGCATAAAATGTAAGAAAATAAAACTGATTCTTTCCTTCTTTAATCTTACAGTTCTTATTTGCACTGTATCTCTAGCAAATGTTAAAACCTTTTGAGGAATTTGGGTAAAAGTTGAGAAAGATACCTAAAGTTAAAAGACTGCGGCATATTTTCTAAAATAAACCCCACTAGATTTAGTTTAGTTTATTTTTTTCATAAAAAAAAAAAAAACAACAAAAAGGGCAGCTGAGATTAATAAACCTTTAAAAATTAGGCACGCTTGCTTCATGAAAGCATTGGTCAGAATAAAAAAATACAACAACAGTGAAAACAGTTTGGTTTGGTTCTGACCTGAGGTCAGCTTCAACTGGGCCCATACTGAATAATTCAATGGCAGACTTAAATCCTTCTAATCCTAAAAACTGAAACACGTTGCTGCTGAGTCAAACCTGCTGCTGCTTACTCCAGTTTGTACCAGAAACCAGGCCGTGTTCGTCCTTAGTCCAGTTTAGGTGCCGGTGAACGATGGGCAGAACCAGAGGGTAAAATGACTACCGGAGTGTAAACCAGGATTTTACTGTGGAAAAAAAAGAACACAGATGAGCTGAATATGGGTGGGTACCAGTGACCAGGGGGTGGGGATGAAAGAGGTACTCAGAAATCCTCTGTTAAAGGGTTTATTCAATACTAAAATTATCTTTCAACAGAAATGACAATAAAATGCTCCATTTAAAAACAGTAAGTCAGATAACAAGTCAAAAGAATAACTATATAATTCATGTTTAATTATGGTACAGTGGGTCCACACATCTGCCAGCAATGACTGTTTTCTCACAGTTTTTCTTATCACTTTGCAGAAAAGCAAAATATTGACAAGGCCTGCAAGCAAACAAACCACACACAAAAAAATAATTTGAAATAAGATAACTTGGTATAATAATAGACAAGTAGATAGTTGAAGAATAAAGTGACGGAAAATGAACTTTGTGTCTTTGTTTGGCTTTAAAACAACAAAGGTGATAATGATACCTTGAAGATGTGTGTGTGTGTTTGTGTGTGTTTGTGTGTGTGCTTGTATTTGTTACCTTCTTAGGGCCGTTACCTTGTTAAGACCAGTAGTCCTTATGGGGACCAAAGACCGGTCCTAATATGTTGGTACTCTATTTTGGGTTGGGGGTTCGTTTTAGGACTATTGTGTGAATTGAGTTTAGGTTTGGTTTAGGGTTAGGTTTGTACTGGGGTGGTAAGGTTTTGGTAAGGTTAGGCTGTAGAAACAACTGGAAATGAATGGAAGGGAATAAATTATCCTAATTTGTCATCATGTCAGAATAAGTTATGTTTGATCAGGCTGAAATACTGTCAGGTAAAAAAAAGAATAAATAAAAGTACAATCATTGCAATCAAGGCAGACAACAGATTGACAACACAGCAGCATGCGTTAATTGTCTTTCTCAAAAAAAACAGAAAAAAAAACTATTTTTCTCATTTAGCCATCTGTTGACCAGCTCTGCAGTAATAGTACACGCAAACATTGAGTTGATGTCAATTATTTCCCCATGTGACGTGTGTGATAGAACTTTACTCGTCTATTTTACTGATTAGCTATGTTGACTTTTGTAAATACCATCGTCTATGAGCCCAACTAGGTCTGCTACTTCCACAAATTAGCTCAACTTCAACAAGTAGGTTAGAAGCCACGGCAAAAACCAAAGAACAACTTTGAAAAACAATCACAATCATTCTGTTCAATACACGGCTCCCTCACTTCTGACGTCCATCTTCCATCGTCCACGTGACTTGGTGACGTAGCTGCAAAGGGTGAATAGTTAATAAATAAGTTAATAAATAAGTTAATAAGATAAATAAGCGTTGGGAAGTTTTTATTCTGCGGAGATGAAAGGAGTGTTATAAAAGCGGAGAGCAGAAGGAGCGGCAGCTTCAAATATGACTATAAAAAAAGATGTGGGGTGAATTATTTATCATAACTCTGGTTTCACATGACCTTTCAGCACAATTTAAAAACTTGTGAATAGTTTAAAATGGGTTTGACATAAATTAAACAGTCTCAGATTGTGTGTTTCCTGCTTTAGCGACTGAAACTCAGATGAGAAATGTGCCGAAGCATCCATAAACTCCAGCGGGTTGGCAAACGGTCTTCCTTACAATCATATTGTTTTTAAATAAAATATTTATTTTATTGTCAATACTGGCATATAGCAGAAAGCAGTTGATGTTTTGAAGCTAGGAAGATGCGTCCAGAACTGTCTCTGGTGGAGCTGAGCTGTGTCTTCTTGCCTTCATGGTGTTTTTTACAGATCAGAACCTTCTTATTGATCAGTAACTTCCACTTTGTTCTCCATTACGTACAGAAAAAATCATACATATCCTCAAAATAGTTGGAAATTTCTCCACTTAAATTGTCCTCACTCTGTAGCCGTTCGTCATGAATATGTCCTGCCTGTAGCGACTTGCATGACATTATCTCTGGCTTCGGCATTCTTCGGCGGTGTGCTCGGGTACTTCCAGGTGGTTATTTTATCTTTTTTTTTTTTTTTTTTACATTTGCCTGGCCCAAATGTGAAATAAACATACAGCCATCATATTCTACAAGAGTGATGAACTGTTAAGGGCACTTGGGACTGTTATGGTGGGTGTTGGACTTAGAAACTGGTTGCAGCTGCAGTTTCTAAATTCTTAAAAATATAAAACAAAACAAAAAAATGTAATGCATTATTAGACGTCATTCATTGTTTGTGCATTAAAATAGCAAAAGCAAAACATAAAATATATATCTGGCCTATAAATTGCTCAATACAACTGATCTCAGCTCACTTCGTATTCTGTAAAATGTACACTTGTTCAGGTGTGTGTAACACCTGGAAAAGTAAGCAGGTGTTTCTGACTTCGCCTCATATCACTGTGCTGAAAGTCAAATATTACACAACAAACTAGTCCAGTTATTAGAGATAAAAATTGACATGTGTTTACTTTTACACCACTGTGAACACATGTACATAAGAAAACTGAATCTTCAAAACAAGAGTGACAAGTCACGTCAAAATATGTACTCAGATTTTTAAGTGACACTTATACTACTAAATGTTAATTATTTCCTTGTTACTCAGTGTGTTGTCCTTTCATTTATGTTTACAGAGAATTTCTTTGTCTGCTACCCAATTCCAATGTATGAAGTTACAGGAAGACACAACTATTAAGAGCTTTGTTGCAGACTTTTATCTGAACTTCAATCATGTGTCCAGAGAAAGTGCTGGAGAGATGGAAAGATGGGTTGTCCTTGTCTGACCTTTTTAAAATAGCTGACAGCAAAGCGAAGTTTTATCTCAAGTGAGTAAAAATGAATTTTTGAAAGATTTATGGAGCAAAAGAGACATTCATTTATGAGCCCCTGGAAAGCAGGACTCCTTTGAAAACTTCTTAAATGAATCACTTGGTTGATCGATTAACAACATTATAAACAGTATTTTTTATATTTAGCACTAAGATTCTGCTTTTGTGCTGGTCTTATCTTTGTTCCTGTCATATTTACAGGAAAATCTTTAGAATGATGGCAAAACAAAGTTAAAACCAAGTCAGACTGTGATTTATCCTTACTTTTACCCTTAACTGAAAAAAAAAATCATTTTAATTTGATGCCTTTTTGCTTATATTAGAAAGTGTATTTTGAGAGTATCAAGCAAAATTGTTTAGTTTAAAATGCTGCTGTTTTTACATCTATGCAGTCTTCAGCGTCATTCCATTTGTGGGGGAAAGCAAAAAAGCAGCAGTTGTGAGCGATAACCTGGACATAAAGTACGTTGCCATCAAAGTGTTGGGCTGTGTGGAGACGGTGACCAAGTTCGCCACCTCCACCAACCCCATTTTTGGTATCGTCTCCTCTGTGGTTGGTGGGGCTCGAAAAATCTTGGAGGAGAAGACTGACCACGATCCAGCACTTGGGCTTCAAAGAGATCAACACCATTCTAAAGGTGTTCTCTAAAAAGAACAATGAACTCAAGAAGCAGATTTGCATCAATGAGGTGAACGAAAATTTAGAAACGTACGAGGGGTATATCAATCGCCAGTACTGTGCCTTCATTGACATGATAGAAAAGGTGGAGGAAGACCAGACCAACACTAAGAAATACATGGATGACTATGGGAAACTTTATCAAAGAGTACACGGTGAAGAGGCCCTGCAAGTGTACTACAACAATGTGGCAAAGAATGACCAACTGTTTGGCAGACCTGTGCTGGAAGTGTACATGGATGCCTGTGACTGCAACCATGAGAAAATGAAGCAGCACTGCCTTCACCTTGCACAAATCTTCCAGAAATGCCTTATCGCGCTGGTGGCCTTCACATCTGCTACAGATGATGATGTTCAACAGATGCAGGAAAAGTGGGAGCCGAGAGTGATGGAGATTCAGGAGAAATTCGATGAAGTGCTGAAAAAGTGTCAAAATTAGTCGTCCTAAACACAGACCCACAAAGAAATCATATTGTCTGGGTTTGATGCCAAATGGGTAGAAAAACAAATTATGTAATATCAAAATATTTATATTAAAACATGTTATGTGAGAACTTGAGCTGATCTTTATATTATATTGATTGTAGGATTTACACACAAGACCTATCATTTTGTGCCACATTTTATGAAATGCTGAAAAATGTGTTGAATAATGAATAAATTACTGGGAGTTTAGTTGTGCTGTGTGCTTATGAGATTTGTTCCTGACTGTAAGCTTCAGTGGAAAGTACCTCTTGAGAATAGCTTGTCAAAATAATGCTCAAAGGTAATTTTCTAGATTTTTAATTAGACAACTTAATGTTGATTCAGAATGTTGACCTTTCAGTTTGGTTAACTAAAAACTTATTTATTACATATTTATGAATTTACAGTAAAATACACGAAAGACTAAAGAAAATATAGCCTGTGGTATAAAGTCCAATCACGTGTCTGCAGAAAGTCCTCTCATCCAATCAGCGCAGAGCAGGAGTCACTTCCTGGTGCTCGCTTCCTTATTTGGCAAAGATGGGCCGTCCTTGGCTGACTTAATTTAAAATGGTGGACAGCAAAGCCAAGGAGCAGATCTAGACGGAGGAATCTAAACATATTTTTTTATCTTTGGTAAGAAAAAATAAGTCACCTTTGTAGTTTCTTACTCTTAATCTGAAAGATATTTATTCTATGTATGTAAAATCTGGGACTCAGAGCAAGAGAGGCTTGATTCATATTATGAGCTCCTGGGATTCAGGAAGCTGTCTAAAAAAACAAAACAACACGTTTTAAGTTTTATGTTACAATGTAACATAAAAAGCTGTCAAATGTTGTTTTAAATGTTAATATATTATACAGAGGTTCATCACTTGCTGCTGTTAAGTTGGTATTCAGCTTGAGCTGTATTTATCATCACAAAGACACACCTACTGTTGTTCCTGAGTAATTTTTCCAGAAAGACAACATTGACAGGGATGATTAATGCCGCAGCTATGAGAAAGATGCACTATAACTTTGTATCGGTCTGTGGTCCCAGAAATGAGCATCCAGTTGCTTTGTAACTAATATAACAGAATAACAGATTTGATAGATTTACAACATGCTAATAAATTTTTATAAGGAAGTATGTTTAGGGCTAAAATTCCATTATTGAGTTGCTTCTTCTGTTTAAGTCATTTTATCACAGGATTATGATGTTGGTAAAACAAAGTCAAACTGATTCATTTTTAACACTTAATTAAACAAATGAGTGAAGGTATAAGTTTAACGTGTGTATTTTCATTCTAACTGGACACCTTTTTGATTAAATTACCATATCTTGATGAGTATATCATTTGCAAATAAACTCCAAGTTTTGATTTAAGAGTATCAAGAAAAATAGTTTAATTAAAAACGTTCCAATTTTCTTATTTTTACATCTATGCAGCCTTCAGCGTCATTCTGTGCGAGAGGGGGAAAGCAGCAGTTATGGAAGATAAAAAAGAAATGAAGCAAATTGCTGTCAAAGTGCTGGGATATTTGGAGAATGTGACGTCTTTCGCTGCCTCCATCGACCCCATGTTTGGTATCGTCTCCTCTGTGGTCAGCGCAGCTCGAAAAGGCTTGGATGAGAACAACGGCCATCATGATCCAGAACTGGACAAGGACTTTAAGGAGATTCACACCAAACTGAAGGAGATCTCTGATAAGAATCATGAACTCCTGAAGCAGATTCGAGTCAGTGAGGTGAACGAAAATTTAAAAAAGTATGAGGAGCGCATCAAGCACCAGTACAATGCCTTCACTGAAATGATGGAAAGGGTGAAGAAAGATCAGGCCAACGCTAAGAAATACATGGATGAATTTGAGAGGATTTATGAGAGAGACCACTCTGAAGAGGGCCTGCAAGTGTACTACAACAGCGTGATGGGGAATAAAAGTTTGGTGTTCAGCAGACCTATGCTGGAAGTGTACATGGATGCCTGCAATCGCGACCATGAAAAAATGAAGCAGCACTGCCTTCACATTGCAAATCTCTTCCAGAAAGGCCTCATGGCATTAATGGGCTACACAGCTGTTACAGAAGATGATGAAGAAGAGATGCGGGACAAGTGGTATCCGAGGGTGGAGCAGATCCAGAAGAAATTTGATGATGTGCTGAATGAGTGTCAAAATAAATCGTCCTGAATGCAGACCCACAAAGAAAGCATGTTCTCTGGGTTTAATGCCAGCAACACAGTAGAGTCTGTAAGGCAGTACAAATTATACAAGAAAAATTATATTCTATTTAAAATATATAAACCAAAGCCATGTTCTATGTAAGTCCTTAAAATGGAGCTGTTCTTTTTATTTCAATATAATTATTGTATTGATTATTTGTTTTTAATATAAAGACCTGTCATTTGGTGTCCCATCTCAATAAATGCTGAAGTTTTATACAATGTGTTTTTATTAAATGAATAAATTAATGGGAATTTTGTACTGTATATTTGTGGTATTTTTTTACGAATCAATCCAGTTTTTAAAGATGAGTTGATGAACAAATTATGAGACGAAACATTTTCATGCGTTGACTAACATTCTTGCTCTGAAAAGGAAACCTAACACTTTTCACTTAAAACACTGTGCTTTATGAACTGTGTGGTATGTAATTTAAGTGTTTTAAATGCTGATAGGATTGGTCAGGGTTCTCTTAGTATTTAAATCTACCTATATCCCTATCCTTTTATCCATAAGACTGTAAAAAGAAAGTATTGTTGGTATAGTTATACAGTGAGACAAGCTGCACGGACTCCACCTCACCACTAGATGTCGCTGTTGTCCAAGTGCC
>JARVJO010000155.1:13836999-13892323 GCA_031762555.1 Cynodonichthys magdalenae | reverse complement strand
TGTGTCAATAAATTCCTGACAGCCATTCACAGACTATTTTTGCATTATTTTGGGACCACTTGTGTTTCTGCCTGGACAACAAATGTTTTCCATAACATGTCTGACATCTTCTCTGCCCCCCTGCAGTACGGCCCTGTGTTCAGTTTCACCATGGTGGGGAAAACCTTCACCTTCTTGTTGGGCAGCGATGCGGCAGCGCTGATGTTCAACAGCAAGAATGAAGACCTGAACGCAGAAGATGTCTATTCCAAACTGACCACTCCAGTGTTCGGCAAAGGAGTGGCCTATGATGTGCCGAACCATGTCAGTCACTTTTTATTACACTTTTGTGTGTGTTAAATGAGTTGTTGTGACAAACATTCCCTTTATTCTGCTGCAGGTTTTTCTGGAGCAGAAGAAGATGTTTAAAACTGGACTGAACATTGCTCGTTTTAAGCAGCATGTCAAGCTAGTTGAGGCAGAGACCATAGATTATTTTCAGAGATGGGGAGACAGTGGGGAGAGAAGTAAGATGTTTTGTGGTTAATATAATTAAAATGTGTTAGTGTTACATACACGTTTCTTATGTGAATTTCTTTCCTCCTTTCAGACCTGTTTGAAGCTCTGTCAGAGCTGGTCATTTTAACAGCCAGCAGCTGCCTTCATGGGAAGGAGATCCGCAGCATGCTAAACGAGCGAGTAGCCCAGCTTTATGCCGACTTGGACGGAGGCTTCAGCCACGCCGCTTGGCTCCTACCAACCTGGGTGCCCCTGCCCAGCTTCAGGTAGTTCCGCCACATTGCTTACATAGCCTTACTTAATCTGCACGAAGAAAAGACTCATTTTGATTTAGCTAGAATGGACAACATCATGGACAAATGTTGGGCCGTATAACAGCGAGAGCTTGGACAATATGGAGCGTATTTATGTAACTCAGTGATGTTTGGTGTTAGGAAACGAGACAAAGCTCACCTAGAGATCAAGAAAATGTTCTTCAAGGTGATTGAAAAACGCCGTCAATCTGGAGAGAAAGCAGATGACATCCTGCAGACCCTCATCGATGCCACCTACAAGTAAGAAGGCATTAGTTGATCAGGATTTATCAGTAAAATCCAAATATTTTACACCCTATCACACAATGAGTGTGATTTGATATGTAAATATTTAAAAATAATACTAAGAGAATGCATTTCAAAGTCATAACACTTTGGTCTCTGCAGAGAGGGTCGACCAATGAACGATAACGAGGTCGCAGGGATGCTGATCGGTCTCCTGCTGGCGGGTCAGCACACCTCATCCACCACCAGCGCCTGGTTGGGGTTCTTCCTGGCCCGAGACAAAGCTCTGCAGGAGCGCTGCTACGCCGAGCAGAAGGCAGCGTGTGGAGAAGATCTGCCTCCGCTCGACTATGATCAGGTTAGAGCTTTGAAGATGTTTTTTCAGTAACTAAAGACACTCCTGAGGGTCACATTGTGTTAGGAAAACACAACCAAGCATTTTATCAGCGAGTTTAGATTTAGCACGAGAGAAAATAAATTCAAACAAAACGCTGTACGAAAAACTCTAAGAAAGCTAAACAAAATTTGAGAAAACTAAGTAATATTTCAGACACCAAACATAAAATATTAAAGCACTAAGAAAAAACACATCACAAAATGTTTTATATCAGAAGAACAAAAAACTACAAAAGAAAAGCAGAAATCAAGTTATTTCTATCTTCATGCGAGTGTTTTTGTAACTACTTGTCTGATATAACTTTAAGTTGAAGGATCTCAGTTTGTTGGAGCGCTGCCTAAAGGAAACCCTGAGGCTCCGCCCACCAATAATGACCATGATGAGGATGGCTCGAACACCTCAGGTGAGTTTACACATTACATATTATCTACATTTCCTAATCTTTTTTGCTCTTGGATAAAATCCATACAAAATCTCTAATTATTGAACCTTATTGTTAACATTTCTATTCGTGCTCTCAGACTGCTGCGGGGTACACCATCCCAGTGGGTCATCAAATCTGCGTCTCCCCAACCGTCAACCATCGTCTGCGAGACACCTGGGTGGAGAGGATGGAGTTCAACCCTGATCGATACCTCAACGACAACCCTGCTGCAGGAGAGAAGTTTGCCTACATACCGTTTGGAGCCGGTAAGTTGAGTATTTGAGGTATGTTTTTAATTTTTTACTGGTTTTAACCACTTTCTTCTATCTTCAGGGCGTCATCGCTGCATCGGCGAGAACTTCGCTTACGTTCAGATTAAAACCATCTGGTCCACATTGCTGCGCATGTTTGAGTTCGACCTTGTGGACGGATATTTCCCCACAGTGAACTACACCACAATGATCCACACCCCTTACAACCCCATCATCAGATACAAGAGAAGGAAACAGTGAAGACATGAGGGAACATCCAGAGGATAAAAAAATGAAGTTCTCACATTCTGGGACTTGATTTGAGGAAAATACAGATTAACGCACTTTTTTACTGTTGTCAAAGCTGTGCTTTTACACTTAAGTACTCAAGTCTAAATCAAAATGTTCCTGATTAAAACACATTACTGTTACTTCAAATATGTCGGTGGTAGTCAATATGAGAGTTTTAAAAGGGATAAAGAACAGCGTTTAGACAGGATCATGTTTACCACAGGGCTGCATCAGTTTTTCTTTTAGAGAAAATGTTTTTATGTTTGGGAACTGAGACAAGTTGCTGTGAAAATGTTTAAATTGAAGAGTTGACTGAAAAGTCAGATAGTTTCTTGCACACCTTTAACATTCTTCTAATATCCTTATTACCGCTTTGAAATGAACTGCAGATAGGATTGAATTCAAATTAAATGTATGCAATGAACATTAAAAATTTTTACTGATCTCAACTTTTCTGGTTTTGTGTCTGTCTTTTACAAACCTGAACTGCAGTGGATTAAATCACTAAAGTGTGTTTACAGAGAGAATACTCTTTTGTTTCTGAATAAAGAGATTTTAGGTCTGTTTTTACAGAATGTAATGTTTGTTAGCTCTATGTCCTTTGATTCCAGTTTTATTAAAGATTTAAAAAAATAAAATTGTGTAATCGAGTAAGATCTGTTCCTGTGCTTTAAAGAGGAAAATTATTTTTTCTCAACTTTTTGGTAAACATCTCAAAAATTAGCACCTACAGCATATGTTGAGCTACAATCAAACCAAAATTTGGCTCAATAACTGTAAAACTGGATGAGTTAAGTCATTTTTGTGCCTTTAAAATTCTATTTGCTGAGGCGGGCATCTTTAATTGGATTGACTTTAAAAGTTAATCAGTTGTAGAAGTTACCTCCAGTGAACATTATCTGAGAGTTTTGTTATAATTTGCCCAGCTGTTCATGAGATATTACAGATTATAACACGAATACACACAAAATATTGTTCACTTTGGCCTTTCAGCAAGCAAATATTTAAAAAAACACAAATATCTTTCAAATAATGTAGTACTCTTTATTTCAGTTTTTGACAAAATACCCCAAAAATTCAAAGCTCCAACGCTTTACAAAAATACGTTCTCTACAAAAGTCTTCTGTAATCTCTCCGCCTTAACAAAACACAGTGTAGTGAAGAAGATCCAGTAGCAGCCTCCTGAACAATAAACCCAAACATCCTCAAATGTAACGCTCCACCCATTCAACACAAACATATAAATTAATCACAAAGTCCTTAAATTAGCATTACACAAATATACATGATTGTAGATCATCCACAACAAAGAGGCAGATTAAATTACAAACATAGCTGTTATCTTTTTTTGTTTTTTTCCCCAAGTGCTGGCGACAAAAAGCCTGAATACATGTCGTACACTAATAAAAAAAATGTGTTTTGGTCCACATGGAGAGATACAGTCCACGGCAGAATGATAGAAAACAGCAGAGCGCTCAGCACGAGAGAAGGCAACTGAGTTACTTCAAGCCAAAGTCATTTGTCAGCATCTATCTTCTCAAGCCAAAGTGCAATTGAGCATATGAAGAAGCACCTGGGGAGAAAAGGAAAAAAATCTTGTTTGGTACATTTAGTTTTATTACGTGGATGAAATCCATCTGAGCCGTATGAGTTACCTGATGTGACGCTGCCCAGCCTCCTCTGCAGAGCCTCCAGTCTGGAGATGTAGTCAGTGAGTGCTCGGTCAGGGTCATAGCTCTGGAGGTGGGAACAGGTGAGAGGCCCGTGCTCTGCGGCCAGGTGAAACCTGAAAAAAAATTCAAAACACGAGATTAACTTGTTCATTTTACGTTTTAATGCCAATGCATTTATTCCAAGTAAGAAAAGAAGTAAAAACTTAAAACACTGATAGTTTTCAAGCCAGCACCAGGTTTTATTAATGTCTTCTTTATTATGATCAAAAATAAATTTGACTTTGCATCAGAGCCTAAATCTAAACACCTTGAAATTGGCCTCTGTCTCTTTAAGAACCTCCTACTGTTTCTGACACTCCCAATTCAGCACATCTTCACTACAATGCTTCAGTAGAAGGGTGCTCTGTGGGGCGGGAGCTTGGCTGCAGACTGAGCTACAGGGAGGAGCTATGTGTAAATAGGAGGTGCTTGTACCAATGAGCGTTTAGGCAGTTCCACATGGCTACCACAGAAGATTCAAGGATTTCTCAAACAGGCATGAATGAGTCAAAGCAACACCCTGGGTATGTTTTTGATGGGGGAAGGACATTATAATGTGATATAAAGCTAAAAAAAAAGTTGATTTTGCATAATACCACCCCTTTAAAACCCCCTTTAAAACACTTAAATATTTGATATTCTTAAAAAAGAATATCAAATATTGGCCTTATGTAGAAAGTATTAGTAGCATCCATATTGAAAGTTGTACCTGTGTTGTGTAGAGGAGACGCCTGATCGTGGGGATTCACGCCCACTTCTCCCCCTTCCGCTACAGACGCCTCCTCCTCCTCCACCTCCTCTTTCCCTGTACATCTCCACACTGCTCGGGTGA
The DNA here is from genome assembly GCA_031762555.1 of Cynodonichthys magdalenae. Classification (NCBI taxonomy): domain Eukaryota; kingdom Metazoa; phylum Chordata; class Actinopteri; order Cyprinodontiformes; family Rivulidae; genus Cynodonichthys; species Cynodonichthys magdalenae. The sequence continues at coordinate 13,887,379 of JARVJO010000155.1, read as the reverse complement.
AGATATGGTGAATCCCTCACGTCGGAACCTGAAAAATATCCAAAAACCATAAGAGTTCCTTCAAAGCGATGGTGTGAAAATTCACAACACGACTCATTTTGCTTCCCATCGTCTGACCTGCTCCATTCTTGTTGACGCCGCAGGAAGCCGTGGAGCTCATCCCCGTCGCCTTGTGCCACCGCTTCATGAGGAAACGCATCCTGCAGCAAACAAAGCAATCAAAATCAGCGCCGTCACCTCCTTTAAAAAAACAAAACATCTGGAATCACCATGGATGCTCACCTGGAGAGGGCGATAGAGACTCGGACGGCAGAGCGAAAGCGCATTAATCCCCGTCGGCGCTGGTTGTAGGACTCCAGGCTGGAGAGAGAAGGCCGGCCGCCCATCCTGGAGAGGAGCGACAGCGTGGCCTCCTCACACTCCTGGAAACCACCCAGCAGTAGCAACAGATATTTCTTCTGGTAGATCAGAGCTTTCCGGAAACTTTCTGACCTCAGATACTTCCCGTACATCCTCTGAAGATGATGACAAAGAAGTTCCATCATAAACATGTTTACATATTCTTAATGGCAGTTAAAGAGGCATATAAAGGCCTAAGATGAATTAAAGTAGCTCATTAGTTGTTTTATTTTATTTTTGCTGACCTTTAGTGCAGAATTGTCAGCCTCAGGCCCAGTTATCTCTCGCAGTGTTTCGGACCTGACTTCTCCCATGAGTCGAGCCACCTGAGACTGAGCCTGATGCAAAGCTTTCTCCAGTCGGATCCTCTCTCGGGTCCAGGACTCCCGCTCCTGAGAATGTATCAAACCTGCAGAGTCCATCTTTGACCCCCCTCTCCTGCTGGACTGCAGACAAATTTAAAATATATGCTTAGTTGATATTCTAGCTCCATTTTTAATAGTTTGAATTTTGATTCAGCGTTCTCTCTTTTGTCGGTTTCTTTTTCATTTTATTCGTTTTTTTTTCTAAGCACGGACTCACGCGGTCGCCTGATCCCGGTCCTGACTGCCGATAGCGTTGCAGCTCTTCTTCCAAGCGTAGTGTGTGGTTCCTCAGATCGTTCTTTTCTTCGGTCAGGCGGCTGACAAACCCCGTCAGCTCGGCGTTCTGCCTCAGCAGCCGCTCCGTCAGGGTGCTGGAGGAGCCTCCTGGCAGAAGGGACACACTCTGAAAGGAACAGATGAGCATCAGCAGATGTTGTTTAGAAAACATTTAGATAAACAGCTGATTGTAGTTTAGTCTCGTGTGCTTTGGATTCTCATATTTTGAAATGTGGAAAAACAATTGGAAACTTACAAAACAAAGAAAACTGTAAGCATCAGAAAAAACTGACCTCTGGGAGAGAAGGTAAACCTGGGGACTGCTGTAGCATAGTGATGACCTCATCAACACTGGACTGGATCCACGATAACTCGTCACTGTCTACCTCTGCAGTCGGCCTTTTAAAAACACAAAAGAAAAAAAGAAAAAAAATAACTACAGTAAATATTGGTTTGAGCTGCATAAAAATCTTAAAAAGCTTCGTTAAAGTGTTTTTAACAAACTAAACCAAAATTTATGGTCAGAATTTTGTCTGTTTATAAAATGAAGTCTGATAAACAACTACAAGAATCTTTTTCTGGTACAATATTTAACAAAAGATGAGAACTAAAAGCAGGTTTTTTATTATGAAAAGTTTTATAAAGATACACAACTGACACAACTGTAAAATGTCAGTTTTCAGAGCTACAAATAAAATTTAATAAAACAAAATCTTTAAAAAGGCAGTGGTTGAAAATGTCTTCATCATTATTTGCAAAACAATGAGTGCACAACTCCCAGTTAGACTCAGGTTAAGCTGCTTTGATTACCTGCCAGTAGTTTTGCTGGTCATAGTGTGAATTTTGGAAGAGATAAGGTGGAGTTTTCCCACAATCTTATCGACGGTGCGCCAAGGCCCGTGGTGTGGCCCGCTGATGTGTGTTGTTGGAGAAACGTCCACACGAGGACACACTGTGGTCGACTGAACACTCCCACTCTTCTGCTGGAGCACCCAGTCTTTGGTGCGGTCAGTGGACTCACTGTGCCAAACAGCCTGCTGTTTACATAAAAAAAATAAAAAACAACTTTATTATAGTCTATTGATTTAAAGTAACAACATATTCAGTCACTCACAGTCTGGTTGTTAATCTGTGAAGCCCCACTCTCCTCCTCTTGTCCTAATTGGTCCAGTCTCTCTTCCAGTCTCTTCCTCGTCTCCAGTTCTTTCTTCAGCTGCTCTTGAACATCTGATATTTGCGCTCTCAGCACTTCCAGCTGGGCTTGGGCCTCTAGGAGGGCCTCTTTGTCTCGATTGGATCTCTGACTAGCCAGCGTCAGCTCCTCTTCTTTTCGAACTACTTCGAGCCGCTGGTCTTCGACCTGACTGAGGAGGTCCACCACCTAAAGATGGAGAGAAGAGTCCAGTTATGTGGAAAAAGATATGACTCCTCCCCTGTAGTGTCTCCATTTAAATGAGTAATCTGCAGGATTTAGTGACAGATAATAACCATTTATTCTCACCCTAAAGCCAAAGTAGACTTCTGTCGTGTGTTTTATAAAAACTCAACTTGTAACTACTTGTATTTTATTCATTCACATTAAGGACAGAAAAAACAAACATACCTGTGAATGTTTTTCATCCAGCTCCCTCTGCAGTTTTGCCAACAAACTTCCCTCCTCTTCACGGCCCCCCTCCTCATTAGGAGGGTCGCTTTCGGAGGAGAGGCCGGCCCGCAGCTCCCTCTCTCTCCCCAAAGCAGAGCTCATCTCCAGGGCCTTGGCTCGCTCAGTCTCCAGCTGGACCTGGAGCTCCTGCAGATGTCTCTGGAGACTCAGATTGTCCTGTTCGGCCTTCTGGGAGATCAGAGAGGAGGCCTGCCGCTCCTGCTCCAGAGTCTGGGTCAGCTGGACCACGTGAGCCTTCTGCTCCTCCAGAGTCAGCTGCAGGTCCTAGAGGAAAAATTAAAACTAGCTCTTAACCTGTTCTAATGAACATTAAAGGGTAGAGATGTTTTTTGTTGGCTCACCTCCAGCTCCTCTCGTTTGCTTTCCTCTGTTCTTCCAGATTGACACCTCTCCTTCTCCACCGCCCACTGAAGATCTCTGCTCCTCTTCCTCTCTCCCATCAGCTGATCATTCAGTGCATCCAGCCCTGCGGATTTTTGGGATACTTCTGCCCTGTTGACAGGTTGAAATCATTATAATGAGCTACATTTTAATAACATACTGTATTTTAAAACTTAACTTTTCCTTAGAAGACTAAAAGTACAAAAATATAATAAATAATAATACAAAAACATTTTCATCTAACTTTGAAAGATTAAAAAAAACAAGTTTATATGCAAGAAGAAAGAAATTGTTCATTATAACTTTTTAAAGTTTTGTGGGAGTGTTGGATCAGCATTAAATGATCAAGCTGCAGAATAAAAATGGACTTTTCTTGTAATCAGATCAGCAGTGTTTGTGTGTCATGTTTCACCTGAGTGCGTCCAGCTCTTTGAGGTGTTTGTGTTGGGCCTTCAGAGTCGTCTCCAGCTCCAGTTTAGTCTGAGAAAGCTCAACCTTCAGCTCCTCTACGAGAAGCCTGTCGCCCTCTGCCGCTCCATCAGTTCCTGCTCTCTCCCTCTGTTCCTGTGTGCTGCACTCACCAGCAGCAGTGAGGCCAGGCTGGGCATCTAAACGAACAAAAACACAAAAAGAATCCACATCATTACATCTGGAGCTAAAAAAAGAAGCATTGTTGTGATTTTTTTTAACTAAAAAAACCAATAAAGGATAAAGAAACTTAAATGCAAATGCTATTAAGTTGGTTTACTTGGATGAAGGTGCTCTAGTTGACGACGGAGTTGGTGAATCTCAGAGATGAGAGTTGATCTTTCTGCTGTGTGAAGCAAACCCATGGCCTCTTTGTGGTGGGAGTCCTGTATCAGAAACATACAATCAACGTGTTTTTATTTTCAGGCTTCAAACGACACAGGAACAGCAAACAAAAAACATTTTCTTGGATTTTTCTATCCATTCATAAAGAAAATATTTATCTCAGTAATTTTATTATTTAAGATCATTTTAATTCAGATGATTCGGTGGTTGTTTCTGACCTGTTCTGCCAGTCGGTGCTCCAGCTGATTGAGGTGAACGACGGCATCGCTGGTGTCCAGCAGGTCCAGCTGGCTGTAGAGGGCGTTCTTCAGCACGCTCCTCTCCCTCAGGAAAACCTGCCGAACTGCATCCAGCAGCTCCGCACGCCAGTCTGCACCGCCTGACGTCTACGACAAGTTACAGAAACGCAAGCGAACAAAGGATTCCTTTGTTATTTTATGCCAGAATAACTTTAATGAACTAAACTAAAAATTCTTTACCTGTGCTTTGCTGTGTGTCTGCATCTGAGTGATGAGGCCTTTGAGAGACTCCACAGTTGCCAGGAGGGCGTCTCTCTCCTTCACCCAGCCTTCGACGTTGAACTGGCTGCCCGGCTCAGACAAAGAAAGAACCTGCATGCCTTCCTGGTGCACCTCACGGAGCAACATCTGGTTCAACAAACACCATAAAAAAACATAAGTAGGATGGATTTAACTATCCTTTTGCTGCTTTAGAAAGCAACAGCTGTGCACTAAAAGGCAGCCTGAACTTCCCAGGTGGAAAATTATACCTTTATCCTGTCAGGCAGTGGATCATCTGTTTCTCTCCTGGCTCCCTCTGGAGTCGTCCTGAACTCCTGCTGCAAGCTCGGAACATCATATCCAGTCCTCTGGCTGTAGTCTGAGCTGCTGTCTGCATGAAGACAAACACAAGCGCTTGAAATTTAATAATATATACAAATGAATGTGAACGTTTTTAGAGTTGATGCTACTGCTATGACAAATATCACATTAGTGTTGGAGAAAAACTTCCCTCTCAGCACTAACATTATTGTTGGCTGTGTTTCTGAAAGGTTTCTAAATAAAAAGTATGGTTTCCTACCGCTGGTGTATCCATCTTTAAACGCAGGACGATCTTGTCTAGACGGAGGAGCCTAGAGGGTGACATTGTGCTTAAATTATTTTCTCTATGTGCTTTATGAGTGACACAAAAATGTTCAAAGATTCAAAAACTACTTTCAATTTCTATTTTCTATAAAAAAAACAAAAAAAAAACAATGTAAAGCCATTTAATCCTGTCAAAATTTTCCAATAAATCATATTTTTCTCACACAGGAGCTATAAATAATGAACTAACTGGAAATTAATACAGCTGAACAGGTTCCTCCTCACCTCAGCAGAGCACAGTTTGTCGATGACAGCTTTCATAGCTTTACATTCATCCTCCAGGGCCTGAGTGTCCCTGCGGAGGTTCTCACTCTCAGAAATGTGCCGAGCCTCCATGTCGAGAATTTCTGCGGCGTGGAGCTCTTGCATCTGCGCAATCTTCTCCTGAAACTCTCCGATCACTTCCTCCAGCTCGTCTTTGGTGGCGGACCTGCCGTCCATGAGGTGGTCAGGCTCTCGGAGAGGCTCGGTCTGCGTAAACGAGTCAGTCACAGCCACGTGCTGCTGACCCGATCTGCTGTTCGAACGGTTGGAAGAGGCAGAGTTTTTCTTAGAGAGGGAAGGCTTATCTTTGGAACTGCCCCCTTTAGCAGTTGGAGGTTTAGCGCCTTTTCTTTTGGGCTGTGAGGTTGAAGTGAAAGAGGCAGAGGAGGAGAGGCGAGGAGATGGAGACGGGGAAGGAGATGGAGTGGAAGATGGAGGACCAGATTCTGCCGTTTTCAGCAGAGCTGTTTGCACAACTTGAAACTCCTCTTTAAGCTTTAAAACGTAGAGTTCCCGGTTGTGCAGCTCCTCGAGAAGTTTCTCATTTTGCTGTTTACAGCTGTTGAGTTCTTCTTTAGTGGTATCCACATTGTTTCTCAGTTCTTGGAGTTCTTCGTGTTTAAAAACTGTACTTTCCCGGACTTGGAGGTCTTGAAGAAGTTTCTCATTTTGCTGCTTATAACTTTTGAGTTCTTCTTTGGTGATGTCCACATTGCTTCTCAGTTCCTTGAGTGCCTCTTTGAGTTGAAGAATGGAACTTTCCCGGGCTTGGAGGTCCTCAAGAAGTTTCTCGTTTTGCTGCTTGTAGCCATCGAGTTCTTTGGTGGTGTCCACGTTGCTTCTCACCTCCTGGAGCTCCTTTTCAAGTTTAAAAACTGAACTTTCTCGGGCTTGGAGGTCCTCCTGGAGTTTTTCATTCTTCTCTCGATAGCTAGTGAGTTCTTCTTTGGAGGTGTCAACTCTGCTTCTCACCTCCTGGAGCTCCTCCTCAAGTTTAAACACTAAACTTTCCTGGGCTTGGAGGTCCTCAAGAAGTTTCTCGTTTTGCTGCTTGTACCCATCGAGTTCTTTGGTGGAGTCCACGTTGCTTCTCACCTCCCGGAGCTCCTCTTCAAGTTTTAAAATCTGAATTTCCCGAGCTTGGAGGTCCTCTTGCAGCTTCTCATTCCTCTCTAGACAGCTGGTGAGTTCATCTTTGCTGGAGTCCATATTGCTTCTCACCTCTTGGAGCTCCTCTTCGAGTTTAAGAATTGAGCCCACCCGGGCTTGGAGGTCCTCCTGCAGTTTTTCATTACGCTCCTGGTAGCTGGCGAGTTCTTCTTTGGAGGCGTCGACTCTGCTTCTCACCTCCCGGAGCTCCTCCTCAAGTTTAAAAACAGAACTTTCCCGAGCTTGGAGGTCATCTTGCAGCTTTTCATTCCTCTCTAGACAGCTGGCGAGTTCATCTTTGGTGGAGTCCCTACTGCTTCTCACCTCTTGGAGCTCCTCTTCGAGTTTAAGAATTGAGCCCACCCGGGCTTGGAAGTCCTCCTGCAGTATCTCATTACGCTCCTGGAAACTGGCGAGTTCTTCTCTGGCAGAAGTAGCATCACATTTGACCTCCTTGAGCTCCTGGATTAGTTCTGTCATGTCAGCTCTGTCTTCTGAAGCTTTTACCTTGAAGATAATTAAGCAAACCATCAAATATTTGAATGTCATGCATCATGAAATGACACATATGAAAATATAATGCAGTTAAATCATAATTAAATATCTAAAAATGAGGTTTCTGACTTACTTGGAAAAGTTCTCCTTTAAGGTGAGCGATGGTCATTTCCCGCTCCTACAGAAAAAGATTATATTGTTTAACAAATATTCATTCAAGAAGTAAAAATATAATCTTCAGTTCAGTTCGACCATGTTTGATCATGTTTCTCAACACAAGAATGTAAACAAACTTTACTAAATCTTAATTTACTAACTTTATTATTTTTTTGGAAATCTACTTAAAACAAAATAACTTTTAAAAAAAATATTACAATCTAAGTTTTTGATGGAAAAAAATATGCAAACTTTCCTTTATATTCCTCTGAATTCAGAATGTGAAAAAATATTTAACAGTTTCTTCACCTGCAGCAACTCCTGCAGTTTCTCCAGTCTTTCTTTGCAGCTGTTCAACTCTTCTTTGGTGGAAGCTGCTTCATTCTGAGCCTCCATCAGTTTTCCTTCAAGCTCCACCGTCGTTGTGTCTTCCTTAACATTCGATACCTGCAACAAAAAGGTGGAAACAGTCAATTTTATTTCACCGAGCATGCTGTTTGTCAAGAAAAAAAGTGAAACTTAAAGCAAATCTGCATTCTTACCATCTGAAGTTGGTCCTGAAGGTTCTCCGTGGTCACGGTTTTGTCCTGGAAAGAAAAGCTCAGGATTATTACCAAACACAAGAGGCATTCGTAATCAGCGTGCACCGAGAAATCACACAAAACAAAACACATACTCGAAGCTCCTGCTCGAGTCCGCTGCAGCTCTCCTTGTGGAGCTCCAGCTGCTGTTTGGTGGTGATCACTTCATCTTTGACCTCCTGCAGCTCCTGAAGATGCTTCGTCACAGCTGACTGCTCAGAAGAAGAGATCTGATAAAGAGATGAACGTTATCAGAGCTCTGCAGGTTGAATTAGACTTAATAGACATTATCACAGTGAAGTAAATAGAGAGTTGTTGGTTAAACATAAATTTGAACGCTGGAGGAGAGGTAGTTACTAGAACATTTATTGAAGGCCAGATATTAAGTTTAAAACATTTAGCTTTAACATCATCTCTGTACTTGTGATAAACATTAACATTATTTCAGACATATTAAAAAAATTCAGTTTGAAGACTGCAAACTCCAGATTAACAGTTAACTATAAACAATGACATGAATTTGTTTGGTTCAGTTCTCACCTCCACAGATGAGGAGGTCCTCTGGCACGGCCCAGCCTTCATCTGATTGAGGAGCTCCATGAGCACGGCCAGCCTCCTCTCGTACTCCAGCACCTCCTCCTCTGAGCTGGAGAGGAGCTGCTTCTGGAGCTCCTGGTCTCTCTGCATCCCGATGAGTCCAACCTCCAGGTCTCTAAGCTTCTGCGTCAAGTGAACCACCTTCCCTGTTGGCGACCATTTCACCTGATCCATTGTGCTGAAGTCCAATTGGGGGATGCCGAAGTCAGTGAACTCTAAGACGTGTGGAGCGGGGAGCCTCTGCAGCTCCTGCTGCTGTTTGGATTCCTCAGATTGCTGCTGGAAAGCCTCCAGCGTAGCCTGGCTGACCAGTGCTGCAGCTACATTTTCCCTCAGGTTTTCCTCCAGATTGTAGATTTTTGCTTGAAGATCATCTGCGTAGCTTTGAGTTTGCTCCACAAGAAGCTGACACTTGTTCATCTCAGAGTCTTTCTCACCTACCAAATCTTCAAGCTCCTGAATTCTTAGACCTAACTCCTCCACTCTGTATGAGGCACTCTGCTCTAAAGCTTGTACTTCTGCCTGTAAAACCACAAGCGCTGCTGTTTTCTCTCTCAGAGCTTCTTCGAGCTCCTCTGAGCTGTCCAGATTTTCAGTTTCAGCTAAAGCGTCCGCACTCTGTTTCAGGAGCAGGTACCTGTCCAGCAGCTTGCTGTGCTCCATCCTCAGCGTCTCCAGCTCTTTGGTGGCTCGGTCCATCTTTTGCTTCATTTCACCGTACTCCTCTTTAGTTGGCTCCCACGTACCGCTTTCTACTTCGCCTTTAGCGTCTTCCTCTTCCTCTGCAGCCTGTTTTTGCTCGATGTTGGCAAGTTCCTGCTGAAGTTTCTCTATGACATCATTCAGCTGCTCGAGCTCTTCTTCTTTGTTTCTCTTTAGGCGCTCCTGTTCGCTCCGCAGACACTCTACCTGGGACTCCAAGTCTTTAATCATCTCCTCCCTGTCATCAAACTCCTAAAACAAAAAATATTTAAAAATTAATTTACCTAAAAAAACAATGGGGGATTTAACAAAACCATGGATATCCCACACTGCGGTTAAACGTCTGAGTCTTTGTTGTTCTGAGAAAAAGATTTTGGCAGCATTCTTTTAATTTTTACTTATAAAAGTCAGACGTTCACACAAACACACAAAAAAAACTCAGAGGTTTAATGAGCCACTTCACAAAAACAAATGATCACCTCAACACAGCAGACGATGAATCTACTTACCAGAAACAACAACAACAAACAAACAAAAAAAGGAGCCAAATGGAGCCAACTACAACAAAATGGGACCCAGAGAACACACACAGAAACATCTCCACGGAGCTATGCATATACGAAATAGATTTCAGCTCTATTTTGTACACGCATGTTGCGTTACCTTGTTATCAGAGGCTGTTTCCATGTGTTGAAGCTTAATGATCTGTTCATTAAGAAGAGCTATTTCCCTGTCCTTCTCCTCCATCACCTTCAAAAGTCAGAGATTATAATGTAATTTGTAAAAAAAACAAATCACTTAGGGGCAACCTCGCGGAGCATAACTGACAATTTAGAGACTGTGAACAGGTTAGGTGTCTCTGGAGAAGAGGGGAGTCTTGTTGCAAAACAAAATAATAGGAGTTAAGCTTGAAAAAGCTGCAAATTAAAACTATTTGGACTCAGTTTTAGTTGTAAGGTTACTTTTTTGTTGTTGCAACACAAATAAATTAAGAGAAGACACTTGTTTTATTTCACAGCATAATGTTCAAATCAAAACAGTTTTCCAAACTGAAAGATAAAACTTCAAAATTCCAAAATCATAAAGATAAATGAATAAAATATTTATTATGTTGTGTTTCGCAGAGAAGGCACTTGAGGCTGCTTGTTTACCTGCAGCATGCTGTCCCTTGTTTCTAGATACTGCTGCTGGCTGCTTATCTCCTTCCTCTGGATCTCCAGCTGCATGTGAAGCTGCTGCACCTCCTCGCTCTTGTTCTCCAGCTCCTCCCTGAACTGTTCCAGCTGCTCCTCCAGATTACAGATCTGACACATCCGATAAACAGCAGCAGAACCATGCAAAGTACATCATGAGATTGTGCACCTAATAAAGACCTTTAGCAAAACTGATCAGCACCAAACATGAGAGTAGGGTAGGTGTCATCAACATTTTTAGCATTAAATTTCTAAACTTGTTAGTTTTTTACTTGGATTATTGGACACAGTAATAAAGGGTTGCTTTGAACTTTTACTATGCAGATGTTCACTCTGCTTTTGCTCTGAACTGAAGGTTTCAGGTGTTTTTTACCAACACTGAACAGCGATTGAGCACATTTCCTTCCCAGGATTTAAAGTGCACAAACAAAGGTCTATTGTGATTTCTGTATAGTCCAGATCAAACAGTTTACAAAACTACAAGTTTAGGCAAACTCAGTTTTTAAAAGGCAGCATTCAAAAACAAGAACATTCCACTGCAAGACACTCAACAAATGAGATCTGTTTATAAAAAAGATGTGTTAATGCATACTGTAAACTGATACAAGATTATCTCCTTTGTGGCGCAAACTGAGAAGTCCATTACCTCTTTCTCTTTCCTCTCCAGAGCCTCTCTCTCCGTTTGTAACTGAGCCTCCAGAGTGGAGTGCTTTGCCTCAGTGATGGATTCATGCTGGTTTTTTTGTTCAACCTGCGACAAACATGAAAGAAACTAAATGTGGCTTAGCTGTTTTTTTAAGGACATGAGCAGAAAATCTCTTTCAAACTGATCTTCAAGCGCTCCTTGAACAAATGCTGTTCAAGCTGTGTGATGCAACTCCAATCAATCTTTTGCTGCTGACGAGTTGATCAATTTCATGTTCAAACAATTTCTTTAGTTAGATCATTAACAAACACTGGAGGGCAACCTTAACAACAGCTTGCTATAACTCAGCGACAGCAGAGTGCCGGGGCGGCTGGAGAAGACCCACCCACACATTGTTCTCCCTCCCAGCCCTCCTCCTCTAGCTGTCCCCTCATCTACATGCTCACTGTCACACTCCACAGCTATTGTTCAGCATCCCCCCTTCTCTCTTGCTGCCTCTGCTTCAGTCTCCAGTGCAACCTTCACCTCCCTCCTCACCTTCTCCAGAGACTCAGCGCTGGCCAGCAGGGCCTGCTCCAGCTCGCGGATGCGGCTCTCCAGCTTTTCAATCTCCTCGTCGCGCTCTCCCAGCTCACGACGCAGCTGCTCAGAGCTGAGCAGCAGCTCACTGCACCAATCTGCCTTCTCCTTCAGTTGGGAGGTCAGCTGCTCCACCTGGTAACCAAGAGAGGGAGTAACAAACGACAAAAAAAAAAAAGGGAGGGGGGAGATGGAATTAATGAGATCCGCTTTCAGAGCAAACTGGCTACAGCGAGGTACATGTGCAGTTAGCAGTGCAGTCAGCTGATCCACCTGAGAGAGGGGGGTGGGGGTGGAGAGAACGGAGGGGGGGGGTGAAAAGAGGTGCAGAGATTTTACTCAGGGTGACACAAATCAGGACAAGAACGTTGAACATTTGCGAGCTAACTGCTCCCCTGTGAGAGTGAAGAAGATCGATAAAGAGCAGGAATAAAAGGCTGACAGGTGGGAAGGTTTGCTGAGGACCAACAAACAAGCATGAAATGTATTTTCAAAAAGACAATCAAGAGAGGATAGTTCTCCTGCCTATTAAAATCTTTGAGGACTACGGCCGTAAAAAAAAAACAATGGTAAACTGATGAAGCAAACAAATCTCTTTTCACAGCATTTATGTCATTTCATTATGGCTGCAGTCCAAGACGGACTCATCGCCAAACAACTTGAGAACAAAATTTGAATTTGGTTCATGCTTTAAGCTTGATTTTATTGTGAATATTTTTTTCTCACTTAATATTCAGAAAAATATTGGCAGCTTGTTTATTTATGCATAGACACAATTGTTCAAAGCTGTGAAGTCCACAGATGGCATCGGAGTGACAAATGCACTTTTTATCTTTGTCTTTTAGCTAACACGGATTTTTAAAAAAGCAAACAAAAAAGCAAAAGTTAATTTAAAAAGCTAATTTATAAAATACATCTTTAAACTAAGATGTCCTCCCCAGGTGTTTACCTTTTGGATTTTGTGCAGGGGCGTCAGATTTAGAAACAAAAGGATGGCGAAGAGTGATATAAACAAAACAAGAGATGGAAAAAAAGATGGAGAATGCGAGAGATGGATAGCACTAAATGCACGAAACGCTCGCAGAGGGAGACCACACAGAGCTAGAAGCAATACCTTAAAGGCTACTCGATCCACCTGCAACAGCCACAGGAGAAAGAAGGCATAACGGATCACAGGGTGGAGATTTCAAAGGTAGAAGGGAAGAAGAGGGAAATAAAAAACACTTAGTAATGAAGAAAATGCTACTACATGAGTCTATGGAGATTACAGTCATGGTAGGAGGGTAAGTTCAGGATGTTTAAAGCAGAAGACCCAAAAAAAACAAACACAAAAAACTAATCTATCAGCACCAATCAAAGAAGAATCTAAAATGTAATTCCAGTCAAAACTACACTGAAGCAATAATAAGTAAACATGAGCAACAAAAAATGCATGGAGAAAATAAAAGAAACAATCTTTTGAAATGATTTCCAATCGACCAATCAAAAAAAGTTTGGGAAGGAATAATAGAAAAGCTTTTTTTTCTTTCAGAAAATTATTGATTTATTTTTATTACCAAGCAGAAAATAAGCTGGGTTTAACTGTTGTGTCTTTGGTAGAAACAAGTTTCTTTCACACTCACCTCACAAGTTTTTAGCAAATTAGACAATTTACTTGCAAATTAGACAGCAGTATGCAACGATTTAATCTGTTTGCTTCGGGTTCCTCACATCGGTGTGGATCAAAAGACCTCTTGCCATGTGTGAGCTCAATTACACTAACATGAAAATATTCTTAAAAACAAAAACAGCACAGCTGATATGCAACATATAAAGACAACCAAAGACACCTGAAAAAGATAAATGACTAAGGTAAAAAAGCAAATATAAATGGGATTTCCTCTGGCACCAATAAATTATCTATATGTTTAGACACAACACTCTGTTACTCGTTTTCGGTGCCTTTATAACCTCACGAAGTTTGCATCAAAGTTACTAACAAAAACATCCTTCTGAATCAAATCAAGGATAAAGATTGGACCAAAAATGAGTAAAATAGCAGTTGATGAGCAAAGTATAAAAGTACAAAGTTACAAAGAATTTGGGATTTTCACTTTAGCTCAGGTAACTCTACCTCTTCTATTGTTTTGCTGCATGACTCCAAGCCTTGTTTTGCAGCAACAAAGTAAGTTTTAGAGAAATCGGCACATCTCTGGCACAGAACAGAACTTTTTTTTTCCCTTTTACCTCTCGTTTTTTTTGCTCAGACCCAATCTGAAGCTTCTGTGGGCTCTTCAGCTGCTGCTCCAGCTTCTGGATCTCCTGCTGGAAAACGTCCCTCTCGTGTTCTCTGTCCACAGCTTGCTCCTGGACACCAAAACCAAAGAGGATAGATGAATTAAAAGGTGGTGAAAACTATTTTTATAGAGATTTTTAAGAAAGAAAGCCCAGTATGGATAGATCCATGGACCATTATTGGTCTTTGGCTTAGTGGTTGGGGACCCCTGATTTAAAGAACAAATCAAAAACAAATTGTTTTACATTGATTTTACAGAGGCTAATATGTACTAAACCTTTTAAAGATTTAAAGAAATAATGACTTAAACCAATCACTTCAACTCTGCGGTGAAAGCACACGTGACTACACAGCTTTCAGGACAAGTTTGACAACACTTAATGCATTTTTCCTCGTGGCTTACGTCGAGAAACTTCCTGTTTTTCTCCAGCTGTTTCTCCAGCACTTGAATCTGCTGTTGGAGGTCTCCGCTCTCCGTCTTCTGAACGTGCTCCAGCTCGATCACCCTGTTGACCTGCTCCTCCAGCTCCGCCTCCAGTAGCTTCACCTGCTTCAGGAGGTCGGTGTTCTCCTTCTCTGCTTGACGCTGGACATCCACCTTCTCTTTCATCAGCTTCTCCGTTTCCTCCAGCAGGTCTACGGGACATGACGAAGGAAAGAGGGTAAGATCAGCTGACAAATTCGTCTGAGTCACGCGAGTCTGATTTTGGCACAAAATGAAGATGCTGAGATGAAACTGAAGAGTCTAAAGTTTGGGTGCCATCATGTGGTCAGAATTAATCCAAGTTTTGATTTTTGAAATAATGATTCATATTAAATTTTATGCAATCTGAAAAAACAACCAAATTCAGACTCTTCCAAAATCTCAGCTTTCCAACCCTGTTACCAATCATCACCCCATCACCCCACTGTCTCCTCTCCTTTCTGTTGCCACCAGTGATTATCCCACACCGCTAAACTCAGGATTAAACTCAGCAGGATCGGTGCAAAATTAACAGGGTGATAGAGTGCAAATGACAAATCAGACACAGGACAGTCCAGACATTTAACCATGCCCAATAAGCTTTTACAGGCAGGGGAGGGTTCCTCCTGAACAGCCAATCATTTCACTCAAAAGTTGAAAGAGATGGCTGATAAACAGAAGGAAATAATGTTATAACAATGCCCAAAAATTCATCATGCCTAAACAAGTGCCAACATTGACTCAGAACAATTAAAAGTGACAAATCGAGACAAAAACTAGTTAAAAAAGGCAACAAAAGGTTAGTGATTGTTTGAGGTGAGTTTGTGAGCAGATAGCAAGCAAGCTCCAAGCTTTGTTGGCAAATTGCTGGATTAGGGTTAGAGAGATACAACTGCCACTTAGCCAGACAATTTAAAAACATGTACAGATATGACTGAGCCATGCTCACAGTGGGGACACACCTGCTTCAGGTGCTGCAACCATTGCAGCTTCAACTAGGCCTACAGGAGAATGAGAAAGCACAGAAATTTAACATGCTTGTTTTGCCATGAACAGGAAAAGTCTCTAATAAAGATTAGGAAAAGGTGAAAACAGGAAGGCTGCTTCTTTTCGTTCTTCTTTTCGTCTCATTGTAGAAACCTAAATCTGTAGGAATGATAATGTAAAAGGAAAATGGTACTGAGTGGAGTCCTGTTAACTATTTTAATGCAGAAAACTCACCTTTTCTGAAAAAATAAAAAGAAGAAATACCATTTTTTTATAATATACAGAGGCAATATAGTTCAAAATCAGTGGAAACAGTTACATGTTTCAAGTTAGTTCTTTGAAAATTCAAGCAATGACTTACTTTTTAACAAAGATAGAAAATATTCTAACAAAACTTTTTGTAATTAACTGTGGTATTTCTTTGCTGATGCTGTCTAAGATTAAAAAAAATCTCTTTGGACTGCAACAATGTACTCAAAACCAACTGAAAAACAACTGCTGTGTACTCATCAAACCTGACTCTACATCAATGTTTCACACTAAATAAACCTCTCAAGCATAAATCAATAAACAATTTACTGCTCGTGACTAACTCTGACCTTTATACAGCCGAACAAGAAACATGATTCTTGATCTGTTTTGTTAATAACTGAAAAAATACTAAGGAAAAGAAGCCATTTTTCAGTAAACCCTATTAAAAATCCATTTTTTCCCCTCCTTTTTCTTCCTCGATACTTACGAAGTTCACGTGGTCCGGCCTCTTCCCTCATAGCGTCCTGTTGTCGTGACAACAGCTCACGTTCCTCAAGCATCTGAAGTCGTTCCTGCTCAAGTTCGTGCAGTCGGCTACCTGTTACCTGTGTGGAAAATTAAAACAACTTTAGTTGCAACAAACTGCATGAAAAGGTCTCACTGCTCTTATAACCTAAAGGATTTCTAATATTTTTTTTAAACTGGCAAGGTGGTGTTTCTATTATGCAAATTTCTTGAAGGGCATTTTTAGCAGCACAATGTGTGAAATAATCTACATTTATTAGAAAAAAGGAGCATGTCACTCAAAGTGGCTTTAAGCCTCGTCTTTTATAATCCTAACCTGAATTTGTAATATTAAGATGACAGTAGAGCAAACCAAAACCATCTTATGTCCCACATTTTTTGCATCATTTGTATATTTTACAACAGAATCCCTTTTAGATCAGGAGCCAAAATCAACCTTTATTGTTTCCACAACTCATTTGCTTTTCCGAAGTAATTACTCCTCCCTGCAGCTCACCTGCAGCTCTTGCGCGAGGCTCTGCTGGAGCTCTTCCTTCTGGCGTAGCTGCTCCTCCAGCGCAGCCCGTTCACCTGTGTAGCCATCTATGAGACCTGCGTGCATCATCAAAAAGAGAATTTCATGTTCTGAAGCCTTTAGATTTTGTTGTTCTTGTTCAGCTTTAATCAGACATGTCTGCAGGATACAAAATTTAAGCCAAAAAAACAAACAAAAAACACACAAACAAGCAAGTGTAAATATCTGACCCATTTTGCTTGACATTATAACTGAAACTAAGCTGTAAATACAATGAAAAGCTTTATCATTACTATACCGCTCTGGCACAGGTCAGCAAGCATCATTTTCTACTCTATTCTGCAACAGATGGAGGAAGCAAACAAGAATCTGCTGAGAAAATTCTACAGTTTTGGCCACTTTAACAAACGGACTGCAGAACTCAGGAGAGTCCATTTTATCACTTGATTATTGCTTATGAGTAGAATCAAAAAGCTGTATGTAACATTTGCCTAAAGTGGGATGATTAAAGACAAAAAACAAGCAACATATGATGAGACGGGTCTTCGAAATCTACAGTACAAAAAAACCTCCCAGCCATGTTATCTGATGAAAACCAGCAAGTAAACCCTGATTGTGTCTATGAAAACACTGACACTTCATATCGCTCAGTGAAGAGGATCTTTTTTCAAGGCTGAGCTTTAATTTAAAACCAGTTTTGAAAAAAAAAAAAGCCACACCCTGAAGTTTTACCTGGATCATCCACACAATGGCAGACATGTTTCTTTCAGCTCTTTGGTATTTGTCTATGAGATACAGGCTCAGCAAGGATCAAACACTCCCAGAGTTAATGAAGAGGCACATGACCCGCTGTTCAAAGCTCTTTTCGTAAAGAAGCAGGTTTACAGTAAGGGTGTAGCAGTCACTCCTCATTTTAACGTCATTGACTGATGGAGTGACAGAAAAGTGTGTGACAGCTTTGGTGATCAACCTAACAATGTGAAAGTAGGGTAAGCAGCTTTTCTTTAGGTCCTTCAGGATTTTCAAACCAAAAGGTGAACTATATGGATTTGGCTTGCATCTGATCACTGGATATACATCTACAACTGGCTGCTTCCACTGTTTCATTTCAGAAAATGTCTACAACTCCGTTTTACAGCTAATGAGATAAAATTTAGTGATTGTAACTGGGAGTCATCCAGAACAGATATCTAAAAATAAATAAAAAATAAAACTTTGGCATTAGGGTGACATTTCCCAAGATTGTTCATAACATTATCTTCAAGGTTTGACTGAAATAGTTACAACAAAAACACTGATATTAAAGACATCTTTGACATATGATAAAAATTTAAAACCTTTTTTTAGGACAGCAAATATTTGTAACTCCTCATAAAGATATCTGAACACAAATATTATAACAGGATCTCAGTCTTGTAAAAGACAAGGTGAGATTAGAAGTGTCCACAGACTCCCTGCTTTCTGTGTTTCCACACAACCAACCAAAATATGATTAATTCACCATGTTTGAAGACAGAAAAAGTGGGTTTAAAGTGTTTGAACTTGGTTTTGTTTCCATGGTTGATGAAATGAAGTAAATTTAACTAATTAACAACCAATTTTTACACAAGATTTCTGTCTCATGATTGGTCTCTTAATCAAATTTTCACCTCAAATGATTCGACTTTATTTTTTTCCTTAAAACAGCTAATGCCTTCACTTCCTGTAACATGCACAACCATCAAACATATGTGCTTATGTATTTATCAGCACCTACTATTCTACACTTTATACAAACACACACTATCCAAGTAGTTTGTTCAACAAAAAAAAAAAAATGATGTTTTGTGAATCCCAATATTAACTGGCTAGAATACAAAAATCAGACCAAGACAGAACTTTCCTCCTTTCATCTCGTTGCTGCTTCAAACAATGATCCCCACAGAGTCTTCTGAATATGAAAACAAACTAACCCTCAGCACGGTGGAGCTCCAGAGCGAGCTGCTCCCGGGCCCGAGCCTCCTCAGACAGCCTCTCCTGCAGCTCCTCCTGCTTCTGCAGCAGCTTGTCGATCTCTTGGTTGTGGCGGAAGGACTCTCGCATCAGCTCAGTCTGGGTCACCCGGGCATGTTCAACCTAACAGGACACAGAGTCGACAAGGTGTTGCACAAAATGAAAAATACAGAATAAGGAGAACGAGGTCTTCGAGCCGTCACAATCATGAACGTTTAGTCAACAGCTAAGTTTGTTTCGACAATTTCACGCCACAGTTAGATTGAAATAAATAGTTTTAGCATCTTAAACTGCTACAGTTCGACTGTAGTGTCAGTAAAACAAAAACAAAGGTTAACAGGCAGCGATATTAAAAAATAGCAGATACTGGAAGTGAAACTGGTGGAAAGATATAGATGTAAATTTGAAATTTCTAGTTTATGACACATTTATTTTGTAATTCAAAGCACATGTGACATCAAATGACAAGTGTGGTTTGGAGAACAGTAGTTTCACTAATTTATCTAGTGACAGGGAAGGGGGAAAAATGTAATGTTTGTGGTAATTTGACAATCTTGCTTAAGGCCTTATCACACAAAAACATTCTAGACAACTTATGCAAACTTATGAAAATTTTAAAAGGCATCTATGCTGAGAATGGAATAAAAAAAAAAACAACTGGAAGCCTCTTTTAGGCATGTACGTACTGTAATGCTAACAAATTGATCAAACATATACATTTTATTAGTAACAGACATAAAAAAATTCATAAGTTGGCATAAGTTGTCTAAAATGTTATAGTGTAACAGGGCCTTTAGTGACAATACATTTGTTGGTTTATAACCAATATGGCTCATTTGACTGTTGTGCAAATATTTTATTTGGAGCTTACTTGCTACAAATACACAAAAAAGAAACGTTGAGGACAACAGATGTGGTGTCACGTCTGAAACAACTGTTTACAACAGATGAACAGTGGTTGAGTGTCAGTGGCATTAAAAATTACCTTGTTGCTCCTAAAACACTATTTTATGAATGAAACGACTTTATTTTTGGTGTTTTGTATCAATTCAATAAGAGAAATTAAAACAAATTTGTTTTTTCTGGCAGGCTGCTGATATTGAAGAAATGGTCCTGGAGGATTAAAGAATCCAATCCTTTTTTGTATAAGTTATGTGTTGACGCAACACTGGGTCAACCTTTGAGTTTAGGAGCCTTTTTTACCTGAACCATTCATAGATTAAAGCTATGTGGGTTATAAACAATAAAACAAACAAAAATATGCATTCCCCAAAAATCATACATTTGATTTTTTTTAAATTAGTGAAAAGATTACAAAATCTTAAGAAAAACTTGAAAAAATGTCAAAAAGCCTAAATATATTTTAATCAAGATAATGTTGAAAGATTACAAGTCTAGGCTTTTGGAAGCAAAATAGCAGAAAATGAGAGATGACTAAAGATTTTTACAATGGGTTTGGCAGCAAAGTTTATGGTTTTAGACTGTAATGGCTTTATGGTAATCAAATACTGGATAAAAGGCAACTTGAACACATGCAACAGCACAGGATATAGTTTGAATATCTGTGTAAAATCCTACCAATCATGTGACAGAGAGCATAATTTCCTAGTAAAAAAAATGCTAGGAAATCATGATAACACAATAAACCGCCAGTGCACGCAAACTCATTTTCCAAAGATTTTCATATGTCCCTGAGCAAAGGTCTTATTATTATGGGAACTGGAAATATGAACCTGCCACAGAGGAGAATTCATATGATCTTTCACCTAATGACTGAGGAGAGCTACTGTCTGCCTGGAAAGATTATTTAGCTTACATCATATGTGAACGCATAGACCTGAGCCATAGAAAGGAAGAGAAATAAATCCATAAAACATTTATCAACATTACATATGCTCTACTTTAACTGGTAGAAGATGAACAACCCCCCGTGCTTATGTATAATTAAATATGTGTGGGTTAACTTAACTTACTGTATACGGAGGAGTGGGCAAGGAGATTTTGGATATGACCTTAAGAAGGTGTCCATTAGTCTTGTGATTGACGTGAGAGATCTGTGTCTGAATCACCACAGAGTTTTTCGTATTTAGGGTGCTGCAGAGTGGGAAGGGTCGGGGAAGGGGTACACGAGATTCCACCTCGTACACATCTTGATCCTCCCCTTCCAGCCATGTGCTGCTCTGCATGCTGGAGTTCCAGTAAGAACGATAGGAATCCATAGTTTTGCTTCCTATCCGGAGTCACGACAAGGGGTTTCCGTTGGCCATGATTCGTCAGGCTGAGTTATACAACCTCAAACGGGAATAAAGTCCAGTGGGAAATGAAGCTGCGATATATGTTGTGGATAGCTCCAAGCAACAGTCTCTAGGTGTTTAGCCCACAGACACAGGAAGCGTAAACATCTACTGAAGAAGGTGACATTCATCTCATTTGCGTGCTGCGTAACTGAGGTAGAACAGGTTCCAGGTCAGTGCTCAAACAAAAACAAAAATCATCCAGAAAAGGTAAGAGTTTTATAGTCCTACAATAAAGTGTCATCCTCGGCAGCAGGTTGAAGTCAAGTCCAGGTCCTGCAGCCTTAAAGGCACTCCAGAACACAACCGTGGAAGGTAAGTAAACACAAACATGTCTTCTCTCTGTCCTGTGTTCAGGCGCTTCGTGTTCTCTGACCTTCTTTCTTCAGAGTGAAACCATAATATGCCGCTCAGAACGCTCACACCCCCCACTACTGCCCTTTCTCTTCTCTCTCTCCCTCTCTCTCTCTCTCTCTCTCTATCTGGAGATTCATTAACAATACAATCCCGCTGTAGCAGCCCCAACCTGCAGGCGAGCCTCCCTGGGGCCCCTACTGATTGTCTACTCCAAGCCTCAACCGGTTGACGGTGAAATGACTGCTCGGATGGAAAGTCGCTCAGTCATATTTTTCTTCTTCCTTATTTCCAGAGTTGCTGTCACTCCCTTTTCTCAAATCTTCCTGTACTCATGTCCTTATGTTACTAAAGCTAGTTTTCCTACTTGACACAGCAACAAAAGATAAAATCCAAGACTCCCCAGGTAGTTTTGAGCTTCTAAAAGAGGATACTCTTCCTGCTTCCTACACTAAAACACACCTATCAGGATACTGCTAAGAAAAAAAAAGTGGGAGGGAAGCAGGTGTGGCTTCAATCTTGAAGGCCAGTCAACCAGGTAGATTTGCAAAGTGTTTAAACACACACACACACACACTCCCCAAACACACAATTAACCACCAAGAACACACACCCGTTCTACAAATAGCTGCCAAACCAGATTCCCTCCTTTTGTATCAACAAAAAGAAGCTATTAGAACAGTCTCCGCTAGAGTCTCTATCTGGCATGTCTACGGTCATACTTTCTTCACACGAGCTATTTGTATGTCTCGCTGGCTGATAACGGCAGAAAGCAATCAGGGAACAAACCCTTACCAGAGGGCAAAGAATTTACAACCATGGCTCAATGAAGACGTTTAACATTCCTGATCAGGCTTGTTACATCAGTCTCCACTCAAGCCGTGGTGATTCAGTAACAAACAGACAAGACTAATGTACATCAGATCAATAGCAACAGGAAAATCATTGGAAAAACCATTAGAGACTTGGTAGATTACGTGTTTAATGTGCCATTAATGATATGAACTTGGAAAAGATTTGTTACTCGCAATCACCCTTAAAATATTATATTTATTAAAGCTACAAAATAATAAAAAAATATATATTTTTGGAGTATTTCTCTCATTTGGCTCTATTAGAAGATAAATTACAAGCAGCTGTTGATGGTTTGAAATAAAATACAGCCAAAAACGAGGTGATGATCCTTTAAAACCGTGAGCATGACTTATAACAAGATTCAAATGACTCAGTTAATAACATGAACCAACAAACGGGATGCAAATGTTGCTGAAAAAAAAACAAAAAACTGTAAAGCCTGGCCTCGGTTTTCTTCAAAGCTATTTTTAGATCAACAAGACAAAACTCATTTTAGCGTGAATAAAGCGTGAATTCCAGCCAGAGGGGGGGCGGTGAGTTGCGCAGGCAGTTACAGTAACACGCTCAATGGCCTAGTTTAACTGGCCTCGGTCGCTCCAGACTGACACAGGACGCAGTGGGAGGACTACAGGGACACCCCTGGGGGGACGGGGTTGTTCTCTGCAAGCTGGACGAGGATAGGCTGCTTTGTCGGACAAAAAGCTCCGTGTAAATACTGCTCGTATCTACGGGCAACCGCTGGGAATGAGGCAGCTCTTTTGTGTGGGAATTCTAGACAGGCCAGCCTTTTTTTTTCTCGACCACATTCTGCCATCTCAACCCCCATTATGTCTCCGTGAACAAGTGCGGAAATCCACACAGAGGGGGTTAACAGTGCTGACAGTTCATTTAAACGTTTTGACAAAACCTAAATGTGTCACTGGAGTTTTAGGAAGCCCCATTTGAACACTATAAATGCAAATCAATTAGAGGATTTAAACTATTTAATATTGTCCACAACATTAAAATAAAACACTTTTATACAATTACATTTAGGGATGCACCGATATGAAAATTTCAGCTGATATCAATATAAAATGTTGTTATGGCTGATAACAGATATTGCACAAACACACAAATTATATTATACATATACGCACAAACACAATTGGGTCTTTTTTTGATACCGCAAATAAACGACCAGACCTCTGACATGGCTTCCTACTTCAGTTGTTCCTGGCTGCGCAGCGTCAGTATCACTATCATGATCAAACAGATACCATAGAACCAATCATCTCCCCTCCCAAAACAGAAACTCAAAGCTAGAAAGTGGGAAATTAATATTGGCCCAGCTTTACATATCGGACCGATACCGATATTAATGCCGATATATCGTGCATCCGTAATTCCAATACAAAACTTGTGTTTTGGAGCAGGTATCTTGAGGCTCTTTATAAGTTAGCACATCTAACCAACTGAATTTTGAAGTGTTCCACTGGTTTGCAACAATCTTAATGATTGTATTTTCAAAAACATTAACCACTTAAAGCACTTGAGTGTTGCTTTAAAACACATAAAAAGATTTAAAAATTGTGTTTTCTACCTGTTCAGTCGTGTCGGTGATGGTGATCAACATCTTCTCCAAAGCTGCCTGAAGTCGGCTGCTGATGCCCATAAAATATTCCTCATTCCTGAGCTGCGGCTCTGCACCGAGGAGCAGGTTGTCCATCATCTGCTGGGACATCTCCAGGCCCTCGTCAGTCTCAAACTGCCCGGACCAGATGCTCATGTTGTCGGCACCAGTTTCACCGCTCTGGCAGCTTTCTGCAGCAACAGGTGGCAAAAAAAATATGGCACTTTTTTTTTATTTTATGCATCGTGTAAACTGCAACAAAATACAGGATAATATTTATCTAATTACAAATATGTTAGGCTGTGTGACAAAGAAAATATTACCAACAAGACAGACATATAATTTACTAACTTCACTAGACAGGATGCAAACAGAAAGTGCAAGTCCATTATAAAAATAAATGAGCCTCTGGTTTAAATAAGTATAACATATTCTTGTTTTCAAAGAATATGATAGTGAATAGTGACTAATAAACAGTTAAGAAATCTGAAACCATCCTAAATATTACAAATATAAAAACACAACTGTGGTTCTAAAGAACGACTAAAATACTGTAGATTTTCTCTGATAATACCGAGTTACATCAAACGGACACCGACAGCTACAGTCCGTCTGCATTTCATGTTTTGTTTTAACAAAAAAGTTTATGTTTAAACTCCACCTCAAATTTATTTCCATAAAAACAACGATTAGATAAAATGTCACCTCCCTACACTTAAATGCAGGCACATCAGCAGCAAACAGTGACTTTAATTTGCATGTATGTAGATAATAGAACCTGCTGTGAGACGCTTTACATCCACAATTGGCTGCAGGTCATGACTGGTGTGTTTAATAATTTAGTTAATGGTTAGAACCATGGAAAGAAAAAAAAAGGTTTGGAAAAATTTCATACTAAACAAATAAGGTGTTGGGGTAAATGTTTAAGGCAGGGGTGTCCAATCCTGGTTATCCAAGGCTGCTTACCTGCACATTTTACTTGTTTCCCTGCTCCAACACACCTGATTCACGGATTGAATTACCGCTTCAAGTTCTGCAAAAGCCTGTTATTCACCCATTCATTCAAATGAGGTGGGTTGGAGCAGAGAAACCTCTAAAACATGCAGGATGGTGGACCTCTAGGACCAAGATTAAACAACACTTATAACATTTACAGCAGATAAAGTATGAACAAATGTAGAAATCTCAACATAAAATGCTGATCTATTATTATAGCCTAAAATAATATTTAACAGCAAATGTGTTTTTGTTCAAGTGAGCCATATTTTTTATTAATAAGAGCAGCTTTTTATATTAGACAGCTGGGTTGTTTTTGCTCCCATGTTCTTATCCGGCAAATACATTTGCAGGATTATCCATCCATGACAATATTTGCATGTGATAATGTTGTATTTCTTTGAACATGCATTTCAGTCTGTGGATATACAAACATGCATGGCCACTGCCAAAAATAAACAAGAACTTCAAGGATAATTGAAAGACTGTATTTGTAACAGAGTTGTATAAATTTAAGTCACATGCCATTTGTGACATAAGATCATTTTGTGTTGTAAGCAAAATAATTCAATTTAACATTCTGCGTAAACATATTGGAAAATGTGTTTTGAACTAGATATTTTGTCACCGTTTAAATATGTTTGTTATTCTGATTTGAAGCTCAAGTAATTAATTGTCATAAGCTGGGTTTGACTGACTATTTCTCCACTCAGGAAAGTTCAGATCCTCACAGTAATACAGGAGAGGTCTTGAACAATGTATGCAGGTAAACTACAGAACAATGTTTTATTAGGTGGGAAGTTTTATTTCAAACTTTGACTCTTGCACCAACTTTAAAAAAACACCTATCAATAACCCAAACTGTTTCTAAATCTTGATACTTGCCTGATGAATAACGATTTTTAGGTTCTGTGTTTTCTCTCTGCATGGTGGACGGAGACGGCTGAACTTCAGCAGACGTGTCACGCAAACTTTGCATGTGGAGGCCTAAAGTTTTCTCTGCAGCTGCAGTTGTTTTCAGGACATCAACAAGCACCTGGCTAAGCTTCTTGTTGGCTTTGAGCAACAGGTTTCTGAAAAAAAGAGAAATATTTTAAACCATAAATTCTTGTTGGTTTAAGTCTACTGTAAAAACACATGTCCAGACCATTTTTATGCAGAATTACAAAGAAAGGGCAGTGGTACCTTTCACTATCTTTATCAGAAGACTCTTCAACATCCCCGATTGACAGTTTGAATCCTCCTGCTAGTGTTGTTTGTGTACCGTCCCCTTCATCAAATCGTCCTTCATCATCATTTCTCTTCTTTAGAGCCTGAACAGGCAGCAGAGAGAAAACAGACAGCAGCCCCGTCATTGCAAAGTTTGAACTCAATAACCAGACGCCTGAAAACTCAACAGCACTGGACAGTGCAGCATTCTGAGTGATCATTTGTAAAGCCAATTCAAATAAGGGACAGTAATGCACACGTAGGAACACTGCCTCTTTACGAGCACACATATACACAAACAAAGACACACTTTAGCTCCCTTGGAGCTGAGAGAAACACTGCTATCTTTGTGCTGCTATGGCAACAGGTGCACCTGAGGGAAGGAGACAGGCAGAGACAGCATCGCCACCTGTTGGTCAACCTGCTACGATACAGATTTTATCCTGATCAAGATCAGATCTGAACTGAGTTAAAAAAAAGAACTTATATGATCTTATATTCTAAAAGTTACACAGTGAGGCATTAGTGAAGCAGATTATTTTAAATATGATAATATTTATAGTAAGCTGTAATATGCTAAGTTGCTTTACCCAATTAAAGTGCCAAAAGCTCAATTAATAAAAAATAAAGAGTTACAAAAGTAAAAATTTTGCAGCATTTTTCAGAGAAAATCACAGGTGAAAGACATTTTTGTTGCAGTTAAATTAAAAAGCATAACAAAAAAAACAGGGACAGAAGCTGTGTATGGAGCAGATAAATGCATACATTATATTAATTTTTTGTAAATCATTCATGCATAATTTTTTATTTGTATAGTTCACTTAACCTGGCTGAAAAATAAAGCAGGACTACAGAAAAATAAACAAACATACCATTTAATTTAACTTTAGATATAAACAAATATTTAAAATTAAACTCGCCAGCAAATATAAATACATTTGTTTTGTGCAGTTGTAAGCTGCAAGTATAAAGCAATGTTCAACAGCTCAGTAAGTGACACTAACCTGTCTACGCTCAGTTTTCTGCAGCTCCTCCTTTAACTTTCTGATCTCAGCATTCTTCTCCTCCAGGACCATTTCCAATCTTTGCCTCTCCTCCTCCAGCCCGGTGCCTGCTGACAGGGAAGCTCTTGGAGTCCGACGCTTCAACTCCCTGTCTTCGACCTCTTCGTCACCCAGCTGCGTCTGCATGGAAGTGCTCATCTGGCGAGCACGTTTGTTGATTCGAGCCAGTTCGCTCTGCTGTGCAAACTCTACGGACATCTGAACTATGGCCTGTCAGAAGACAAAAATACCCAAAATGCTTTCTTTAGGATTCCACAGGATGGGAGCTGAAACACAATGAAAGCTCAAATTATATATAGATTTACAGACCTGATGGTAACATATAGTCTACTATATACAATCTAACAACAAAGATGTAATAAAATTAAGAATAATGCAGTTTGTGCGGAGTGGAAGCATCTTGTCTCATTAATTAAACTCACTGCTGCCGTTTAGTCACAATAATTGAACACAACCTTAAAATACACATCTGCTACCTTAGCAACTTCCTCCTCCACTCTCTCCTGCTGATGTTTCTCCTCCACATGGAGCTGCCCAGCAACGTCGAGGCTCTCCGCGGAGCTCCCAGCACGGGATACACAGTTAAGGTCCAGCTTACTCTCTCCTCCTTCTTCCCTTCGCTCTCGTCGTTTCATCTCCTGCTCCTTTTCTTCTTTCAGTCTCCTCAGCTCGCTGCTGTGCTGCTCTCTGAGAGCAGCTACTTCTTGGGTGTACTTGTGATCCAGCGCTGTTCTAAGCGCCTGCAGCTGCACCGTCAGGGCAGGAGATCTGGCGGACGAAAACGACCCCGCACCTCCTTCTGACAGTTCCTCCTCGCTCGGGTCCTGAGAAGGGAGAAGAAAGCAGGAAAGTACAAGTTAAAAAAATTATGTTTAAAATAACACCACTTATGGACAATAAAACTTCCTCTAGGTGGTTTCTTAAACAAATACAAGCCTTTCATTGTAACCCATTTTCTCTTTTAAAAAGTGGCATGTATTATATTTCAATGCTCTCCTTGTCAAAAAAACACGTCTATTTTTCTTTTACTTATGTTTCTTTTTAAAACCTTTGCTCCAAGATTAGCAACCCAAGCTTGAACTAAACTATATTATAATTGTAAAAACCACAATACATCTTAAAAAATCTACCACCCTCTGTTCCCTGATTTCTCTGTGCAAATATCAAAGGTAAGGATGGAGGAATTCACTGACAGAGGATGAAAGTTAGAAAGACAACTGCGAGAGATGGCTTAAACAGAGAGCGGTTCATTCACTCAAGACAAAATCCTCCTTTCATCCAACCACCAAGACGCCCGCTTGGTTAGAACAGTGTTATGTAATGTTCAATCCTTTTAATTGTTAGATATAGGTCCACTGCTGATCCTGCCTTTGGAGATTCAGGGCACACTTTAGCCTGAAGGTTGCACCTCCCCTCTTTCCTCCACCCTCACTGTCACAGCATCTTAATGCATGTCTCATCTTGTAGTAGGACGGGATGGATGTGACTTGGAAGATTAAAATGTAAGAGACAAACCTTTAGCCCCTCTCTGCGATGCTCTGTCATCTCAGAGCTGAACTCGGGAGCACTGGACAGGCTGGGAGACAAAACATGATATTAGTGTTAATAGTTAGAAACAAAAACAAGTTAAAATGCAGTTCCTTTAATTGAAAATATCAGAAAATTTTATATACATCCCTTAAAAAGAAGCAGCTTTACAAATTAACAAATACATTTTAATAATTCCTACAAACTTTTTGAGACAAATTAGTTAAGATTATGAAGAAATCTATTGGGGTTTGTTTACTTACTAATTTTTAAAAGCACCACACATTCTGTAGTTTTTCTTAGATGAATAATGGTATATTTTTATAAACTATTGTGTGATCATTTTGGTGATTAAAATTATGATTCTAGGTACAGACGATATGGTCACTCAGAGCAGGATGTACATATACATAGATACATGCCTAAAAACATTTACAACACATAAATATTTGAACATTAGAACTCAGTTTTCTCTTGTTACTGGTTTCTGGTCATGTGATCGGGAGACCCAGCTTGCCTCTAGGGAGTGGCCAGAACCTGAAAAGGACTTTATTAGCAGCTGAATCTTCCTGCCTGGATCGATCCACGACTGATTAAATGGCTGAGGCTAGTTAGTCTAGCGGCTGGGTATTTGTATGGCTTCAGTTCTTACATTAACATTCAAGTCTTAATTCTGTGTTTGTTCCTTATTCTCGACACACACCGAAGTGTATAAACACAATATATTTTTCACTTATATTCAACTAGTTAAGTCCATATACATGATGGATTAAATAGACTTAAAACTCATTTATCCCTGTAATAATCAAACTTCTTAATGAACATGTGTGATCTTTTTTGTTTGTGTAGCATGAATGTTTTTTTTTTGTTTTGTCAACAAACTGTGCAACAAATTGATAATAAAGATTCTTCAAATTAAAATAAATAATTACTGGGAATTAAAGAATAGGTGCAATGCAACAAAAAACACAAAAAGGATATAAAAATGGCAAATGAGCTATTTGGAGCACAAACTGCATGCAATTAATTTCAGTTTTAATTGATGTATTAATTAAATTGAATATAAAGAATATGATTATAATTTCATCGTCTTAATTTTACTTATTTTTTATGAAAAATATTTCAGTTAACTTTAAAATATTAGTAAAAATAGGAATCAATTTAAGTCAGAATATTCTGAATAGCTTCCAAGTAGCGACCTATAAACTGTTTAAGATAATTTTCCATTTCATTGCTTGTCAAACTAGTGTTAATAGCTGCCACCACGAAATATATTAAAGAAAGTGGTCGTAAATAATTAACTGAATAACGCAGTTTGTAAATGTGGATCATCTTAGGATCATTTCCTCAAAATCAGAGAACAAAACATTTGTTTTTATATTTACAGACTCAAACAGTGGAGGGCAGCAGCAACTTATTCTCTTATTCACTAGTAAGGAAAGAAACATTTACTTTGCAGCGACGACAAACTGTAAACTACATATATACAAAAAAAAACTTGTACAGTTTGTCAGAGATGTGAACATTTACCAGCAGAGATTCTATTAAACATTTAACTGTGTGTAAAGTTCTTGATAATCACACAACCTCTAGATGTTGGTGACAAATTACAGCAGAAACTTGAAATCTTTAACCATACGAAGGGGAAATTGTTGGGTCTGTTTATCAGTTTGGTGTATTTTGTTTTCATGGTTTTGCTTTTTGCCCTAAAAAAAGCCAATAAAAAGCTGCTGAAATAAAACAAACGCTTCAGTCCTGATGGTAATGGTGTCTTAAAGAGTAGAATGTCTTACAAGAGATCATTGAATGATTTATTGGATAATATACACTGAAAATTTGCTCTAGCTTTCTTGGTCACCAGATTTACATCCAGGCAAAGATGTAGGAGGTTTCAGATAATAGTGATGCTTTTTATCACCTTAATAAAAAAATACATTTGAAAGATGGTGCTCTACCTTTTTATAAAGGCTTCTGAGATACTAGAGTGCATCCAGTTTAATATGTAGAAGTACATAAACTTAATCTCCCTAACACTTGAGGAAAACAGATATTGGTTCATTTTGTCATTTCAGTTAGATTTGTGCTTAAAAATATAGTTTGGAAATTCTAAAATAAAATTCTTCATGTTGTGAATGTAGAATTTTCAGATCCAACTTATATATACGCCATCTAAAGAGGCTCAAGATATAGTTTTACAAGTAAGTCTAACAAACAAAAATGCACGAGCTGCACGCATGAATGTTTCATTAGTTAGGCTCTGATGTCAGCTGAACTGGGTCGAGTCGCTGCCGTGTGCAACAGAGAACAGGAAGTGCACATCAGCAGTTGAAGTTATCTTTAGTACAATCAATCATTCATCTCATGCTGAACCCCTAACATACATTAATGGTAATCAGACGACTGTTTTAAATAAGATTTAACCTACATAAAGAACAAGCATAAATGCTGCACCTCTAAAACTTATTTTATCAGACACTAGTTTCCTTAAAAATATTACCATATTCTATTGTTTCAACAATAAAATAAAAGCAAACAACTCCATTTAATGAATATTAACATTAAGTTAAGACATCTTCATACCTTGAAGATGGATTGGAAACAATGAATGTTTGTTTTCAAATCAAGCATCACCTGTAGTAAGTCTCATCTCCTGTGACCTCCTGCAGTCGCTGCTGCAGCACAAAGAGATCTGTAGCATATCTCTCCTCCGTCTCTGCAGCCTGCTGTTGGTAGTGAGCCCTGAGGTGCTCCATTTCCTGTCTGTGACTCTCCTCCAGCTGAAGCAGCTTCTCCTGAGCTTCGGCCTTCAGCCCTTGTAGGTCCGACGGGGAGGCAGAGGCCCCAACTTGCTCCTTCACATCTAATGGCACAAAAATGAAACATGAAACTCAAAACGTGCTGGACTGAAGAAATCTGGACGATAAAGCTTAGATTCTTCTTCTACAAAAAAATGTATTTCAAAGGAATTATGTGAACTGAATGAGCAGAGGGGATTAAAAGTAGTTATATAACAATAAATATGTAGACAAGAAAAGCTGTGAATCTGCAAAGCTTAATTGAAAAAGATCTGAAAACAATTGAGTCTATGCTTTGATTTTTCTTTTCTAACAAAGAATTAAATAAAAAAAAGTCGTGGTCTGCAGCATATACATTTGATGTGACAGTAAAACAGTGACATAACTCTGAAAAACTGAAGGTTTCGCTTCAGTGAAATTAAAAATGTGAGGAGATTCACTTTTGTTTGATGAAAAACTTGTGTCAAGCTGCATCTGCAGGTCAGAGATCTTCTTCTCACTGTTGATCTTCAGTTCATCGTAGGCCTTCTGTAGTTCAGATATCTAGGAATCCAAAAGATTTGACAGTTTTTTGTGTTCACTTTCCATACACAAAAATTGCTCAGTATTTAATAATCACCTTAAACATGTTATGCTTTCATGCTGACTAAAGCAAAACTTCTGAATTTTACTGCCATGAACGCTTGACAAAAAGAAAAACTTATTTTCCAAGGCCACATTTTGTTTAAACTTGAAATCCTTTCTGCAGCATATTGTGCCAAAGCACAGTGCTATTTTCTAAGAAATGCTTCTATTTGCAAGATTTCCAATTCAAAAATAGAACAAAAGTGCAAAAAGCATAACTATGCCTGGTATTTAAACATAGTGTGGAGCTGAGAATCAGATTAATGCTGACAGATCTGTACAATGTTACCTTGTTTCCATCAGCTCTCAGCAGAGTCTGGAGATGAGAAAGCCGATGATGCTCATGTTCAATACTTATCCTCACCTGCTGAAGATTTATGTATAACTCTACAAATAAACAAAATAAATAGATCAGATTTCCTTACAATGTAAACAGAAAGTATATATACACATAAACGCAATATATACATAGATATATAGTAAAATAAATATAATATAAAGCTCTAAACTTCATTCAATGTAACCCACAGTACATTCAATGTATGTTTAACATGGTATTATTACATCACTTATAAAGTGTACCTCTGGCCTGCAGGACAATAGAGGAAGATTCGCTACTTCCTTGTCTTTCCTCTGAAATGGGTGACAAATTAGCTGCATCATCGCTCTCCAAAACCTTTTTGCCAAAAATCGTCTGAAAATACTGAAAACAGAGAAATTGGTAACAAGGTTAAAAGTAGTGGTAAATTGTGCGTGACATTTTTTGGGGGTCAAAAATTACCTGAATGATCTCAGTGCATTCTTCAGACACTGCTTCCATCACGTTCTGGTATTTGAAGATTTTTTGTTCATCTGAGGAAAAACGGAAGTTGGTCACCGTTTCATCACAGCTACAGACCCACACATCTTAAAACCTTAAAATCACACATCTGCTTTACCCCGGTCACCTTGGTGCTGGATTTTCAGTTCCAACGAGCGCGTGCAGGTGTCTGTCTCTTCCTGGAGCAGCTCCAGTTGAGCAGCATGGATCTGAGTCAAGCTGAGGCGCTGCGCTTCCATCTGTAGCCTGAACTCATCCTTAATTTAAAAAAAAAAAAAAAGCGAAAAGACATCAACCTATTAGAAAAAATTCCTGCACACTGAAACATATCCTCATAGCTCAGAAACAGAAGCATAAAAACACCATTGTTAGTAGGGACGGTAAAAGAAGAAGGTTATCTACAGCAAGGCAAGATTTGTCAAATGATAAACTTACTATAAAATTTTTAAAAAGCATAGTTTTACTGTCTTTTTTTATCCATTTTGAAGAGTAGAGTAACCCACAGTCCATGTGTCAAATAAAAAAGTTGATAAACTCTACAAAGGTATCTATAATAAAATATTACTTAAAAATAAACTAGAACCAAGGAGTTCAATTCAATCATTGTGACCTAAACTTCAGGGAAAATAGAAAACAACATCAAACTGAATAAAATCTCCCAGTGTGCATAAAATAAAGAAAACACTTAAACCTCTCATGTGAGAAAACGAGGCTCTATTTAAAGAATACTGCATTGCATAAATGTACTAATGACAACAGTATTTTTCCAGTGACGCTTAAATGACAGCACTGCCTGCCATACTTGCATCTTTTGTCTCTCTCTGCTGCAGCTGTCTGTGATAGTGGCACTGCAGAGTTTTATTTCACACAGCTGATTTTAAATAAACGGGCAGGTCTTTGCTTCAGCACGTTTTTTTTTTTCCCTGAATAAGGGAGCAGTGGTCTCTTGTGACTGACATATTCACTGTATTTGTCCAAAACCTATTCACTGAACTGTCGCGGTGTGAATACATGTATCGCTAAACCCCTTATATATAAATGGAAATACATTTTGGAGTATTAATACCATCAAAAATAGTCCAGAAAATCATTGGTTCCTGAAGTCGGCTTAATGAAATGCCAATTATGAGGCTAGTGCAAAAACTTCACTTTAGAAATGATTGCCAGTAGCATGTTGAGCACCAACTGTTGCAAAGAAATTAAACCATGCAACATCCATTTACTAGTCAGCGGAGATACGTGATTAAGTAATATAATCCTATCAATCATAGATCTCCAACAGAGGCACTGAACAAACCATGTGTTCAGGATAAGAGCTCTGCTATTATCACTTCAGCAACAGACAACAAAAAGAGCAACCTGAGGCTCTCTTCTCTAATGATGCATGATGCATTAGCACTCATTTCTAAGGGTTGCACGATCACAAAATTGTGATTCTGCAACCTTTGATATCTCGGGCTCCAGAGTGCACTCTACATCTTAATTAGGCTGTATTTAAATTTTGTTACGATACAATCACTTCCTGCCGGAGAGGCTCTTTTCAAACGTGCAACTCAGATGTTGCTTAAAACACGCAGAGGGGAGAGGGTCGCCGTCAAACAAAATGATGGCAGCTGTGTTTGATGCTCTGTTACGTTTTTTTTTTGTAACGAATATGAATATGAATGCAAAATACTTTAAACTTGAGAACATTAATTATCAGAAATACAAACACGTTTTCATCAAGAATTTGTCCTTAATTAACAGGATCCACCATTCTTTTAAATCTTCTGATCAGTTTCTTGGATCTCGTAAATGACAAACTTATAACATTTTAGCCTTTATTCGACATGTTTTGATTTTCTCTCCATCTGACCGAGGTGCCAACTTAAACGATTCTTTAAGGTCTTTTCTATTCCCTACCGGATTAAACTGGATTGTCTAGTTGAATGAATGATTAAAAGTGCTTCTGATTCTCTTTTATGAAGCTTTGCAGGTCTTTCAGATTTACCCTTGAGCCCTTTTTGGTACCTCTGATGAGTCACTTTGTTTCCTGGTCCTTGGTGATTTGTCCTTACTTGGAAGGTTTGTTTGAAGGCCATTTATTTAGTTTCAACAATAAACTACAATTTACTTTATAATTAAAACATACAATCAAAACAAACAGATCTTTGATTTGGGCTGTTTAGTGTTGGTAATCAGTAGTAATACTGACACTTTTACCAACAGTTTTACCAACTGTTTGTTTTAATTTGGATTGTTTTTATGTTACTTCATTGCAATCAATACATAACACATCTTATTCTAGAGATAATTTTAAAATTTCTGATCTTGCTGACAAATCAAAAGGTTTCTGACACGTTTAGATTTATTACCATTTCTTCGGCTCATTATAGTTCAGCAGCTATGAGAAATTCTCTCTCACCTCTGCAGCTGCCTCAGGGATCTGTGAAGGATCATCTTGTGCTGCACCTCATCTTAAAGAGAGCATGTCAAGCCTCTGACTTTGTGTCACTCTGTTCCCTCCTTATTTTCTTCACAGTAGTGCTCTGCTCCCGACTGCACTTGTATTTTTCAAATTACTCCGAGTTGTCTGATGCCACTGCTATTAAACTGGTGCTAATTTGCAAAACCAGAAGCTCTAAAGTCCCTTTTTTGCTTTCAAAGAAAAGAAAATTCCAAGTGAACCACACTCAGTCTGAATGCCAATTTGAAGTGTTTTAACGAATTAAATTAATAAATCTCAAAACTATACACAGTATGCTATTAGTTCAGAGTCCATTAGAGTCCAGTCTGGGAGATTTAATTTCAGTAAACATCACTAAAAAAGTTCAAGGATCAGAAAGTTTGGAGCTCTTTGAGCTTCAGCCCAGCAACCTTTACACCTTACTGAATGATGTATCAAAGCAACTTAAAAGCAAAGAGCAGGATGTGAGGTTAAGTGACATTTACATGCTCAGGGGTCTCCTCCGCACGTTCGGCTCTCTGATACGCAACACACTCTGTGTGGCAGCCCATCCCCTGCTTCTTCACCTAAAAAGACAAGCGAAACAGAAATGATCTTTATAGAAACATAAATAAAGATCACTTACCCAGAACTGACGCAGACAAAATTAGACAATGACGGACAAAATGAATCAAATGCACGTAATATGAATCACTTCCTGAGAGGAAGCAGAGAAAAAAAAGCAATTATATCACTAATGTTAAAGAATTTAACAATTCTTGTTGCTTTAAAACTCATCTGCGTAATTTACACAAATATAATTAAAAATGTGACAATTTTCCAAAACTGAACATCTTAGTACCGTTAAGTATCAAAATGGCTTTTGCACCTGTAAATAACATTTTATAGCAAACACAGCTTTCCAGCTCAGGAGGTGCCAAAAGCATTATAAAGCGTTGATGTGAAATAAACAAACAATGTAAACAATATTTTGCCTTGTTTATCTGCGACACACACAAATGGTTAAAATGGCTTCTCACCTTAAACCCTTCACTCCCTGCGGGGTGGAAAGAAACTAGAATGTACACATTTTTACACAATGGCAACGATTCAAAGCCATCTGAGAACGTGTTTTATTTATTCTCAGCTCTTTGAAAACCAAAGCAGTATGAAGGTGATAAATTTCAAACACAGCACAGAGCTTTTCTTCGTGTTGATATTAGCAGAATATTACTCTGAGTCTTTGCGTGGATTTTATATGTGTAATCTACTGTGTGTCATTTTGAGTAAATCTTTCCACAACAACCCTTCTGGACATTTCAAAATGTATCTTTGAAGACTGCAGTCTGACTCTGCCTGCAGAAGGCTACCTTTCAAAGCGAGCCTGCAGACTCTCAGGCATTTTACAATCACGACCGTTACTCACTAGAGAAAACCTGTCAGCGCTGAAAAGCTTCAGTCATATTTTCATGAAAAATCGCAGTCTGATCTAGCTGTGAATTCAGTCCAGGGATTTCTAATAAAGCAGTTCAGTTTTTAAATACCCAAATGTAAATGTTAATTCTGCAAGTAATGCATATGATTTCAAATCTTATGACATGCAAGTTCTTATTAAAACGTTATTTATTCAGACTTAAAAGAGCAAAGAAAAGGCAGCTGTTGCATGTTGCAGCAGATACTTAGGAGTGCTTACCGCTCTGTTGCTGTAGCCTGTGTCTCCCTGGTACCCGTCAGCGGAGTCCTCCTTACCGGCCCTCTCTGGTGAACATGACATAACCTGGCTCTGCATCTGAGGCAGCATCTCCTCCTTTGCAGTACTTTTCACTGTCGCTTTCTCCTCCCGTTGTTTTTCTTCCCTGCTGTCTGAAAAAGCGCTGCCAGCCTGGCGCTCCTGCTTTGACCTCTGCCGTCTCTTGCGTCTGTTTGACCCCGAGGCTGCCGACTTGTGCGGGGAGGATCGTCCTTCAACAGGTCCCTCCCCCGAGGAGCGCACCGCCGCTGGAGATGGGGTCTGCGAGAGCCTGTGGAGCTCCAGAGTCTGACGGATGCTGTCTCTTTCTGCTTCAGCTGCACGTAAAAGGGACTGAAGAGCCTTTATCTCCTCTTGCAGAGATCGAATCTGAAGACGATGATCCTCTGAAGAACAAACTGGCTCAACAGTTTGCCTTTCTTCCTGGGCTTCCTTCTCTACTTTTTGCTCCCTTTTAATCTCCTGCTTCTTTTCCAATTTCTTCCTGAGGCTTTCATTGTCGGCAATGACCTTGGTGTTTTCTTGTTTTACTTGTACTAACTCGTCTTCCAGCTGTTCCACTTTGCTTTCTGTAAAGTTCAACTGACCTGTAACTTCAGAAAACCTGTCAGCCAGGCTCTTCTTCTCACTCAGAGTAACATTAAGCTTCTCCATCAGCTCCTCTGCACCTTTTTCTGTCACAGCTTTGTCTCCAGTTTCCGCCTCCTCCATTTTGATATTTCTGCTCCCCTCCTCGAGCTCTTGGATCTGCAATTGAAGACGTGCAATTTTCGCCTCAAACTCAAGTGTCTCCCTCCGTGTCCTCTCCTCCAGCTGTGTCTTTGCCTCAATGAGGCAAGTGTACTCCTCCTTCAGCTCTAGATAGTTTACCTCAAAATTCTTCTCTGCGAAAGAAAAAGTCGTTCGCTGCCTTTCAATTTCCTCACAAAGCTCAGCCACTTGTTGCTGGATTTGATTGTTCTCTGCTGTCTGTGTCTCAATTCTTTTATTTTTTGATTCTAACTCTTCTCCCAAAGTGTTTTTAGCCTCAATCAGAGTTTCTTTTTCTAGCTTGAGCTCCTTCAGTTTCTCCTCCCAGTAGTGTTTTTTCTCTTTTGTCTGGTTTTCCAGCACTTCGGTTTTTTTCAACAACAACCGATTTTCATCCTGCATTTTAACTCGTTCCTGGGCTCCTTTTCTGAGTTCCTCGAGTTCCAACTGAAGTTCTTGGAGCTGGTGCACAAGCTCATCTGCTTTAGGGCTGTGCAACGCGAGCTTCAGATCTTCTTTGAGCCCCGAAATCTGGTGCAAAAGTTCATCTCGCTCCGAGGCAAAGCTTGTCTTCTCTGTTTGTAACAAATCCAGCTGCTCTGCATAGCTTATACGCAGCTCATCCAAAGCCTTCTGGTGTCTAATAGCAGCTTCGTTAAGAAGGTTCTCCGTGTTCAAAAAGTTCTCCCTCTGCAGTTCCTCCCTAAGATTAATCAGTTCTTCCTCGTGGCTAAACAGAAGCTGAGTCCTCAATCGCTCCAGCTCTGCTTCCTGAGACTCTGCCATCCGGTCCAGAACTGCGTCTTTCTCCCTTTCCAGCATTTCCAGCTTGATCTTGTAGTTGGTTATTTCAGATTCGTGTTTGGTTTCCGCTTCTTCTGCAGCTTCTTGTGCTGCTAACAGCTCACTCCTCAGGACCTCGATGGTCTCCTGGAGCTGCTGGAGCTCATCCTGGTTGCTTTCCTTAGAGATCAAAGTGGCAGAGACCAGCTCTACTTCTTCCTTGGCGGCACTGAGGTCTCGAAGGAGGTCCTCAACCTTGGCCTGCAGCTTTAATTTCTCTTGGATGACTTGATTCAGCTCGTGTCTGGCTTTGTCATACATTGCTTGAGACTGCTCTAAAGTGTCCTGTAGCTTCTTTATCCTAACAGTAAGAGCTTCCACCTCTCCGGTGCTGCCAGTTGAATGTTGTTGTGCTTTCAGAAGCTCAATCTCAGCCTGATGTTGCTCTGTTATTAGCTGCACTCTTGCCGCATGCTGCAGATTCACCTCTTGTTTCATTTGGACTATCTGCTGACCGTACATCTCATCCAACTCTGCCCTGAGAAGTTCCAGCTTCCTCGCAGCGTCTTCCTGCATTTTCTGGACAGTGTCACTTTCAGACACATTGCCCTGGTAGCAACGTTTCTGCAGATTTTCCACCGTACCCATAAGTTGCATGATTTCATTAGATGACATCCGCTCCTTCTGTCTGGAGGCAGCAAGTTCTTCCTTACAGCTTTCGAACTCCATTTGCTCTTTCTTAAACTGTGACCTACAGCTCTCCATTTCAGATTTCAGGCTTTCCATCTCATCCAGGCTTTTTTCAAGCTCCGATTCCCTTGCAGCCACCTGGTGCTGGAGTTCACGCAGGCGTTTTTCTGAGGTCTCCAGCTGGTCCGTTAACTGGATGAGGGAACAGTCCTGTTCTGAGATGACCCTCTCCTTCTCAGCTAAAATCAGGTCTTTATCATCGGAGTGGTACATAATATTCTCCTCTGTAGTCCTTCCTGCAAGAGCAAGTTCCTTTTTGAGCAGGGTCAGCGACCACTCATGTTCCTTGATTATTGCAGTTTGTTCTGAAATTAACTGATTTTTATCTTTTAGTGTTTGTGCAAAAGTCTCCTCGGACTGCTCTCGACTTAAAATAGCTTTGTCTCGCTCGGCGATCAGCGAGTCCTTTTCATTTATCTTTTGTAAGAATGATTCCTCTGATCTTCTCCCTGACTACAGATACATTTAGGTTTAGATACACAGAAGTTAAACCACTTTAATTTGACATATTTGGTGATATGTTGTGAACACACAAAGCTGCTTCTCACCATCTCCATCTCGGCGAGCTTGTGTTGGAGCTGGCTGATGTGCTCCAGCTGTTCACCACTCATCTTCTGGTGCCTTCCAGCCTCAGTGTTCATCTCCTCCAGCTGCTGCTGGTATTGAACAAGCTGCTGTCTCGCCTGCAGAAGATCAGCTGCAGTGCTGCTGTGACTGGTATTCCTCAATGTCTCGCCTGCCTGCAGCTGTGAATACAGAAAAAAAAAAAAGGGGGCAACACTTTTTTTCAATTGTCCGTCTAATGCTGTTGTAACTATGTTTTTATGTGAAACTGGTGGCAAAACGTTGAAAACAAAAGATTCTAACCTGCTGGAACTGAATTTGCAGTTTCTGGCTTTGTTCTGTCAGCGCTAAAAACTCTTTCATGATCTCGTCTTTCTCCTCGCGAGCCTGCTGAAGGTTGGATGTGAGCTGGGTGATGATGCCATCTCGCTGCTTCAGAGCCGCTTCAAAGTCCTGCAGCTATGAATTAAAAATGAATTTCAGTGCAATTACCTCTGCAACAAACAAACAGCTAAAGCATCCATACTGAGTCAGAACTGTTAGAAAAAATAAAGGGTAACCTTTATAGTAACTGAAACTTATGTAGCCCTTTGTAATCATTAATAAATGGTTAATTAACCTTGAAAACATAATTAATTAAGAATGATTCATACTTAATAGCTTTAAATTGGTTTTGAAAATGATTAGCTTTTATGGGTAAAGTATTATTAAATGTATTATGTGCTTATTAAGTATGAATCATCCTTAATTAATGATGTTTTCAAGGTTAATTAACCATTTAATGATTAAGTAAGGCTAAATTAGGTGTAGTTATGAAGTGTTACCAAATAAAGAAATTACATAAAAGGCTAAATACCTCCTGTATGCAACAGATGTTAAAAATGCAAACAAATCACACATTTATTACTTCACTTTCTCATCCTGTAACTAAATAAAAGTTCTGAGCCCTGTCTCATTCCTTTATATTTTGTAATAGGACATGCAACTTCCAGTGAAGAATTAAAGTGGCAAAAAATTAAAGTAGTAAAGTATTTACCTGCTGTACCGTCTCTGTGCCGTCAGACCCAATTTCCTCCAGCCCTTGATTCAGCTCTTCCACGGTTTGGGTCCGAGCTGCTAATTCATCCTCCATATCCTGTACCGTACGTCCCTCTGTGATCTGCTGCAGGGGCTCCACCTCCTCCTGTGCAGGAAAATATAAGTCAGAACTAACACAAACGTTATGAAATTTAGATAAGCAGTAAAAACAAAACCAATCACCAAAGAGCAAAATCCAATCTGGTATGAGGAGCCCAAAGAACAAGAAACATGTTAATATTCTTAAAGACAAAGGCTCATACGTGAAGACAAACTGGATTGTATGAATGAATTGAATGCAAATTTTCTAGTTTAATTTTAGATTTAAAATAATCCTTTATGCGCATTTAATTCTTGCTGTGCTTCAAACACATTTCAGAATTCATCCTCAGCAGTATCTTCTTCTCGTTTGTTTTCTTTCCTTGAGCAGTCACTGCCCTCTCGCTCTCTGTTCTCCTGCAGCTTTCAGATATTTTACACCTCTACAATGTCAAAAAGCCTCTGTTCTGTGCTAAACTTTGGGGTCATTTCAAAACTGGTCGTTTTATGCGCATTAATGATATTTCTTTTCCACACAGAACAGTTTTTGAATACATATGAACGCACAGTTGAGAACAGCCTAAAACAGATGTGGTTAGTGGAAATTCTGCAGAACGAAGCAGGTTCTGCCGGTGGGTTTGTTAGCAAAGCAGAGCCAAAAGAGCTGCTGGATTAGATTACTGTACCCAGATAAAATTCTTTGAAGACATCAT
Organism: Cynodonichthys magdalenae; assembly: GCA_031762555.1. NCBI lineage: Eukaryota > Metazoa > Chordata > Actinopteri > Cyprinodontiformes > Rivulidae > Cynodonichthys > Cynodonichthys magdalenae. The sequence goes on along the minus strand of JARVJO010000155.1, from coordinate 13,845,963 downwards.
TAGGCTCTCTGTCATCTCCTCATGGCACCCATTTACCTGTTAATTAACAATGGTCTGAGTAACAAAAACAACTGGGAGATGCTAAGGAAAAAATATCTTTTAGCAGCTTTGTGCACAAAAAACAAGTCAGTTTGATGAGAACTATTATTTACTCTTTTTAAAAAGGTAAGACAGTCAAGCAGTCCTAAGCACTGATTCTACATGAATTAGAAGAAAAAAACAGGAAGTTTGCTTCACAATAAGACCATTTCAGTTCTGAGATGTGTTGACTCACCTCAGAGGAACAATCTTCAGCTGTGGTGGATACTTCACTCTCTGGCTGCAGCACAAAAATGAAAAATTATTATTAACACAAAGAAATTTGATCAAATCAAACCGTTTTTAAACATATAAGGATTATACAAATATGTACATGTATGTCATACATATATATGGCATGTATTCAAATTTCACTGTTTATTTGGTTGGAGGAATTCTTTTTTTTTTGCCTGAAGTGATTGCTGAAGCCATTGGTGCTTGTTGAATCATACCCCGAGCATTTAAGGACTCTAAAGTATGTGCAAAAACAGCTCAAGAGGCATAACTGAGTCACCACACAAGCGTTTTTAAATAACTTTTAACATTTTGGAAAACACTGCTGTTGTTGTGTTTCCCTCCTGCGAGCAGCATCACCATAGTCTGAGACCTCATGACAAGTTAAATCTGGAAAAAGGACAAAAATTGTTGCAAGATGAATAGACAACTTTAATTAAATTACAATGAACCATTCTGTATGCAACTAGGCAACTAAAAGCAAATAAGCTTCATTTGTTAAGGATGTGAAGGAAATTTATTCTGTTTACCACTGATTGTTAAAACATTACACAAACTGTTTTATTTCTATGTACTACTTATTTTACCTAATCATCTGTTTTTATGATTAAACTGTGATTTAGTTGAAGTACAATCTGATTTGAGTGACATGTTATGGTTGATCCAAATAGAATGTGCTCTCTTTGATAATTAATACACACCCCAATTGCACTGACCACAGATATTTTTCTCATCAGCTGGCAGGAAGTGTGTGTGAGGATCTGGTCTCTAACAGGGAGGTTTCCCTCCCATCAGAGTAATGTTTTGAAGTGGGCGGGCCAGGTCCTGAAGAAATTGTTAAAACAATGTTGTATTTCCTGATTCAGGGCCACTTGCAATGGAGTAAAATGAACACGCTTTTCTTTTCAGATGCACAGCAGCAGTTTGTCCCACAGTGCTTTTTAGAGTGGACAGCGGCACTTCTCAAGGTAAAAAAATAAAATTAAAATAAAAAGACTCTGTACCAGGAAACAAAATGATACATTCAGCCAACCATTAAGTCTTCTGAAATACTGTGCAAGGCCATAGGAATTGGTCACACAGACTGACACATCCAAACCTGTTTAAAAGCAATTGTCTGTCTCCTTGGCAACCAGGTAGGTTTTTTATTTATTTTTTTGTGGGTACATGGCGAGTTCAGGGAAAAGAGCAGCAGCACATGGTCGTGCAAAAGAGACCGAGACGTTGGAACAAAATGTCCAAGAGCCCTCGGGTCTGCATATTAAAAAATAAACAAGCTGTGTTTGACATTGAATTTCTTCTAAAATAATTCACAAGATAAACAGTTTTCCTGTTAGAAAAAGGTTAGACTAAATGCTTGAATGATAATAATAAACTTAATAAACTTCGATATGACATAAATAAAAGTTGTTTTTTAGGATTTCCTGCTCTAATTACTTTCTCAGCTGCACAGTGTGTTACTTTTGATACAAAAACACTTAATTATTGATTTCTAATGCTGAGGCAGTCAAACCGGTAACTTATAACAGGTACTAATTCTCTCTAAATTGAATTATATTAAAAAGAAATGCTTCAACAGCACAGCAATAAAAAAGTTATTAACCGAGCTGTTACAATAACATTTTGCCTTTTTCGATTTGCCTGTCTCTATAAAATTAAAAACTTGATGTAGAGGTAGTTACTCATTTGTTTGTCTTTTTCAGCTAAACCTTTTGTTGTTTCAAAGCGTTTAGAGAGGGTGTTTTATTATTCATAAATGTCTTTCAGGGGGATGGAAAACTGAATGTATTGCAGGATGTCAAAGAATTAGGGGAAACTAAATTTGCAAGTGAATTTATTAGTGTATGATTCCTTCCAATAAAAACAGGCACATTTTAAACCTAACATCTAAACCACCACACAAATTTCTTTTTTCCGCTAAAGAACATTGGCACTGACAGAAAATAACAAGAATAGTGTGCTACTGCGCTCAGATTTTATCTTTGATTATACCTACCTCGAACATTCAGCTCCCCTCTCTATTCCCCTGCCTCAGACCTTTCAGTCATGGTGCATTTCTACAGTCAAAAACTAAACTTCAAGACAGATATCAAACAAAACCTAAACGTAAAAATAATGTGAGAAACGTAAGTCAACGCAACTCAAAATGCTTCACAGATCTATAATAAGCATTTCTGGCTTTTTAGAGGTGAAATTTGATAAAACAGAGAATGGAAAAACTACATCATGGTGCATTACATGCTGGATAATGGCCGGGCCGCCATGTTTTATGATAAAACCAGGAGGCGAAGCTACAGTTGACAAACAGAAAGAGCGAAGGTGGGGAAAAGGCGTCAAAAAATTACAGCCTGTGAAATCGTGTTTCTGCAAATTTGTTTCTTATATTTAAACTATTAACACTAAAAATTCAATAACTGTATGCCCCAGAATAAAGCAAAGATATGCATCTTTAATTTTTTTTATTTTGCAGCTATTATAGCTAAATAATAGAATATTATATTAATAGTAATATTAAAAAATTAATAATATAATATTATGATATTAATAATATTATAGATTATTATTCAATTCAAGCCACACCTAGGTGACTTTAGCAACATAACTATAACTAGTCAATTTTACATTTAATGGGTTAAAAATTAGTGTGGTAGTAGCTGAGAGTCATACTCAAATTGTACTTTGAACTCTGATCTGTACATAAAACTTTGCCATTAAAACCTTTTTCGTTGGCAAAAAACCTCATAAACCCCTTGACAAGTTTTAATAAAACTCTCATCATGAACATCCACAAGTGAATAACTTGTGGAGTCAACCAAATTCAAGATGGCCACCACAGACAAGTGACCTAACTCTGGCAGTTTTACAGGTACTGAGATAAAATCTGGTTCTTTAGTAACTAAGAGAACACATAACTGCTTACAGATCTTGTTAGATCGCATAAAAATCAATAAAAACTTAATTTACAAATATTCACCAAAGCAGCTACAACTTAGTCATATCTCATCAAAAGATAATCTTACTCGTTTAAGGAATGCAAGGTCTATATGAAATTTGTTGCAGCAGAATAGTTCACACTCATCACTGACACTCAATAACACAGCAGACTTGTTCATTTACAGCTTTTGCAGAGAAATGTTTTTTATGTTCAGTGCCTATTTTCAAAAGAGATGCTAAAAATATCCCATTCATTTAAAGCAGCTGTACTGCAATCATCAATTGTGCTCAGTCTGTTATAATAATCATATCCGGCCCTGCTAAGGTTGCATTGAGAAATAAATGAATCAAATGTGTTTACCTCTATCTTATAGGTCTGGTCATGCCTGACAGTTTCTCCACTCTTCAGGGTTTTGGTGAAGGTAAACTCTGTGGTAGGCAGTGCTTCATTTCCTTGTGATTCACCTCGTCCTACACCTAAAACCTCCTCTCCTCCCACAGTCTGATCCGGCCCGACCTCCACTCTTTCCTGCGATTCGCCCTCCGAGTCCTCAGCTGACTTCTTTTTCTTCTTCTTTTTCTGTTTCTTCTGGAAGTCTACGTACGCTTTTCTCTGGCGGTACTCGGCAAGCTGGAGAGAGAAGAGGTTTAACCGGGTTACGTTACAGCTCCACGCACAAAAAAACAACTGCACTTTCTGCAAATAAAAGTGAACATTTAACAAAGATTTTACAGATCACTTCTTTAACTTGCTCTAGTTCTCCCAAGTGAATTGGATGTTTGTTAGTTTATCTGCAAGGTGAAGGTCCACCTACTGCAAGATTCCTCTTAAAATCTCTACCAAAGATGATAAAAATGATACTTACTCTGAAATGACACAGCTTGGTGATAGCCAAGCGAAACATTTTATGCCCCAAACAGGTGTTGTTCCCGTTAGGAATGAGTTGTCCCTCCCTGTAGCCATAAGACCCAACACATGCTTCTTACTGTGACAGATGTGTGACAGGTGCTAATCCTGACTAACAGGATTGATTTTCAACTTACAGTGTGCCTATTATTGTTCCAAATGACAATCATGCCATTTTTAGTGGTAATATGCTGCATTAAAATAAACATTAGTTTGTTTATTGTTTGTTTTAAACTAAACTTAATTGGATTTGTGTAAAAATTAACTACATCTACTGTCATCAGATCAATCAAATTGGCTGCCTTTGCTTCACATTTGGCTCGTTTTAATCCATGTAATAGCACTGTGCTGTAATTAGAGTAAGGTTGATGATGGTTTAATTAACTGACCAATCAATAATAAAAAGTTTACCTTTTTTAATAATCACACTGGCCACACCTTAGCAAAAGCTGATCCAAAGGGTAGATACATCAGTACAGTGTTGTTATGCTTGATGTCATGCTCTTTTTGTCCAATTAGAAACAGGTTTTTCAGTGCAAGACCAGGAGAACCCAAAAGGAAGTTGACCCAATCACTGTACACATAGTGTAACTAACAAATTGATTAAGTAATCAAAGCACACATTTTCTCTGATAAGAAAGCATGCACTGTGCTGATTTTATTTGTTTTCTCACTGTTTTACATTCCAGCATTAGCTTCAACCTAAACAACAACATCATCAAGGAAACAATCCTACTTATTCAGCTGGTGAGGTTAGTACACCTGGCATCCATGATACCTGGACATCAGCAAATTAGCAGGAGTGTCACCTGAGCGGCGCTGACAGCAGGGGCCACAGGTGGCTGCATGGACCGTCTGCTGCAGGCCGTTTTTAGATATGCTGTTGCCAAGGATACCAAAATAATGTCCCATCTCCTGTCTGCAAAATGCCCCTGCCTGTACCATATGACAGACATCCTAGATGATGGTGCACCTTAACAGACAGGTGTACCCCTGCTGCTTTTGTGTGTTTCTTCAGAGGCCAGATGGTAGCTAAGGCAGGAACTGTGGTCAATTAAACAAACCACATCAACAGATGATACAGAAAAAACATTCAACCCACAGTAATTTCAAATTTTGCAACCTTTTCGGGTCTTGGAGGATTTTAAGACTATTTTAGAACTGCTATTGTCTTCACGGTCTTCTATAGAGAAGTCAGAATAAGAAAGTAGCTAATTACACAATAAACCTCATCCAGGTTTCAGCTAAACCTTTGAAATAGATTTCCTATTCACACTGTCACATTTACATCAAAACAGGGCTTTTAATAATATCAATATTTGTAGAAAACCATAATTTTAAGCTCTTGGGATGCAGATGGACGGACATTTTTTCTATCCCCCCCCCCCAAGTATGTGGTTTATGTTGTGTATCTACAGCTCCAGCAGAAGAAAACCACTTCTGTCAGCCAAGAGCAGGAAACTGATGCAAGAAATCACACAGGTTCACCAAAACTGAAGTCTTGATTGACTGAACTTTAGAGGCCTCAATAGTCACCAGATCTCAGTTCCATTCAGCACTTTTGGGATACGGTGGAAGTAGAGACTCACATCATAAATGTGAAGCTAACAAAACTGCTGCATCTACATGATGCCATCATTTCAATATGGACCAACATCTCTGAGGAATGTTTCCAACCTTATTGAATCTATGCCACAAAGATTTTAAGATTTATTTCAATGACAAAAAGCAGAAATAAGTTGTGTTAAATTATGCCCAACCTGGCAAACCCAAGTCATAAATCAATTGAAATCACCCCCTACCCCCCCCAAAAAAAGTATGCATTATTTGGTGAAAGTAAAAAAAGGATGTCACGACAAAGCTGAGAGTAGGTGTCGCAGTCGTGCTCCCACCTACTATTCACAGCTTAAAAGCTCGAAAGGCTCTTCATGAGCCTCCGCACCTCCTCACATGACCCAGCCCTTGTCCAAACATATCCACTTATCTGTGTTTTAAGAGGAGCTTCATCTACCTAAAACCACAGAATAAAACACTACTGACAATCTTACAGGGCAGTTTTACCACCCACAAAGACAAAAAGCATTCAAACCTTTCATTCTGACTAACACATAAGCAGCAGCGGGCGTGCCAAGAGGAATCACCCAGAGTTTTGCCTTTTGCTGAGCTGCTTATCATTGCAAGCTGCCCTGTTTGGCAGGGCAGAGTGGGCCATTGGCTGAGCATATGGAGAAGTGAAGCCTGCGTAGCTGTTTCACCATCTGGGTAAACAGAAACTACGTAGGTGTATCACCATCTGCTGTCTGATAGCATCTACACAGGCATTTACACGGGTCTTTTTGCAGCCTCCAATAGTGGCTGATTATCACTATTGAGAAAAAAATGGTTAATCAAATGGGCTCTTTTTGATCGTTTTTGGAAGATGGAATCCTCTAAATAAACCCAGATAATTGTCTTTTTATTTGGGTTGCATATATATCGATTATCTAAAATAGTGCTCATGCATTATTGATGAAGGCTGAAGATCTAATGCTTCAGATTACAAAGCATTTGGTTTGTTAGTCAAAGAAATGCATTTCACTGTGTTTATTTTATTTGGAGATTACCGGTAGATTTGTTTTACCAACTACAGCTATTGTTTTACATACCAACAAGCAACATTTCAATTTAAATGATATTTTGAATTATTTTTGGCCAAAATAAAATAAGATTTCATAGGTTTTGTGTTTAATAGTGAACAAAAGTGCATTTTTTGTTAGTTTGCTGAAATTGTTGTATAATATTTACGCTTGACAAAAAAAGAGGAAATCCCCTCAAACTCAACATGATTGTTATTTAAAACAAACCAGTTTCTCAAAGAAACCATAGAGCTTCAAACAAACCTAATCAGGAAGATCGTTTCATACAATTAAATCCACAGTTTCATGAATGGTTATGTTCTCTATGGCGTTCAACTGCAACACCAAATAATCACTAATTGTTTCTCTTTCAGTTTCCCTGTGTTGTTAGTCACAAAATGCATCAACTTTTCTGTAAATCAGCAGTGAATGATAGAAGACAAATGTTTATTTTGTGGTAATGCAGCATGCAATAACTACTGCAGCCTGAAAGGAAAACCCTTCGGGGTCAAATGAGCCAATTAATGAGCTGTGTAATCTGTTCCAGTTTGTTCATCACACAGAAGAATACACAGCTCCTTCAGCTGAGTGATTAACTATTGAAGTTAAGACGATCACCTGTCCTCAAAACCTACAAGAGCACCTGATGGGGATACTGACTGTTTAGGCCATCGGAACGCTGACAAAGCCTTTTTAGGTTTACAATTATTTATTTGCAGAACAGAAATATTTTTAAAAGAAGGGAAAAAGTACTCAAAATTCAAGTATCTGTAAAATTCATGAAACTAAAACATCAAATTAGAGCTCCTCTCTGGTGAATGTAAACGTTACCACAACTTCACGAGTGTCTCCATGGTAGCAGAAAAGCTTTAGCTTGTTGCTGGGTGCTTTTCTATCCAACTAGCATCTCAAATAAATGAATTCATTGTTGACAGCCACTCACTTGTCAATTACGCTCCATTTTGAAGGCAAACATAAAAGGCTACAACACATCTGCTGCTCGTGGCTTGAAACAATAGTCAAGCAACATCAAACCGCAATTTTGACTTTCCTTTTTTATATGGTGTGACTCAAAATGAATGTCTGGTGCTGCACAATAGATGACTGACAGTTTTCTCTTCAGTCTGGCATTGACAAAAAAAAAAAACCTGTCGTTCACTCGACTCGCCTTATTCAACATCACTGCTTTTTTGCTTCTGATTAATTTTTTTAAACTGCTTGCACTGAATAAGTCACTTTTTTCATAATTAGCACCTAAATCTTATTGAGTAATTTAGTTTTTTAATTCAAAACTTGTGCAAATATTTTTGTCATTAGTCTATACCTACAAGGTCTCATCTGACTTTTATCAAAAAATAAACCATGCCCTGGACTTACAAACTGCTTGAAAACATGGTGACATAGCACTGTGTATCAAAGAAGTCTGTAGCAACAGGAGGCCCCTTTTAGTCAAAACACCAGTGTCATACCCAGGGACAGGGTTTTTCATGCAGTCTCTGCAAACTAACTTTAAAAGCTGGAGGACTAAACTTGTGGTAAATTCTGCAATGACAAAAAAACAAATGCATCATATAGGTTTCTCTGCCCTATTTCAATAGGATTCTCTTAGTATATTTTGTGTAAATATCTACAGAGAACCTTTTCAACAAATTAACTTTTCACTACAAAGACCACAACTCTGTGGTTACATTGGTTAAGATAAAACTAACAGAAGGGCTTGGTCTCTGTCGGAGGCACAATTTGAAATTATTTCTTCAATTTCTACTCTGATACCCAAGGTGCACATGGCTTTCAGGATGTAGTATTATTTTATCTATTATTTTCTGTGTAACACAAATGTAACTAATTTCAAAGCTATGAAAAGATTTACCGATTTACCTACACTGCTCTGAGGAGTTTGAGATTCAGCTTTGCTGGAGATTTATTGACAGAAGTGATACAGGGGATTAGATTTAGGTGAAGAAATCTGCAACATACTAGCAGCAGGAGCTACATGTTTAATCCATGAAAAGTGTGGGGAATGTGATAAATGACAGTTTGTTTGTTTTTTTAAATCGCGCAGGTTTTATAAGTCGTATCCTTAAATGAGTTGCTGTATAAATCTGTCAATGGTTCTTGTTAAAGCTTGGTACGAGGAGCAGTGCTTTTTCTAGCCTGGTGTGAGGATATACCCTGCAAATCCTGTTACACCAGCCT
>JARVJO010000155.1:13813334-13836989 GCA_031762555.1 Cynodonichthys magdalenae | reverse complement strand
TCAGGTGGCGTTCAGGAGCCTTAAATAACGATCTGACGGCTCGACTCGCCGGTGCTTAAGTTAGCATTGCCTGTTTACTCTGTCATGTCAGTTTCGGAAATGTAAATGAAAGCTTGAGGGAAGGGAAATGTCAAAAATGCAGCATGACAAGGGGTTAGTAGCAGCAATGCTAACACTCCTCAGCTGTCAGGAGCAGGGCGCATGACAGCTGAGAGAGGGGTGATATTGAGGAGAGAGGAGGGAGGGGGACCTAAAAACAGCTGACAGACATAACCGCAGAGGGGAAAAACATCTTAACAACAAATTGTTACAACTTTAGCTTTAACACAACCAGAGCAACGTTATATTTAATCAGTACCTTAGCTTTGCCGGCCTCGAGCTTCTTTTGCCTTTCCTCGTCTTCCATTTTTGCTGCGTCCGTGGCTGAAAAGAGACGGAAACTGCTTCATACGAAAAACCTCCGAAAAAAATCTAAAAACTAAAAGGCTAAAATATGTCTCGCGCGGCTCGGTTTGAAGTCAGTGGCTATCTCCTTGATTGTAGTCCGTCGCCATGTTTTCCACGTAAACATGAGACCCAACTGATGACGTCGAGTAGGTGCATGCCGCGCCCACTGACTGTTCACTGGTGGTGGCTTCACTTGCTGTCGGAAATATATTTTTTCTTTGTTTAAAACGCAAAAATCTGCAGTTTTAATTATGCATTAGAAGATTTTATCTTTTTTTAATCACGAAAGGTTATGAACAGTGCAGTTGTATTTGCACATGCATTTATACTGATAAGGATACTCCAGATTTTATTAGTTTCTAATTTATTTTGATTTTCACTTTTTTTAGCTAGTTATTGAAGTACTCAGTCCCTTGGACGCCATGCGAATTATTGATAATACCCATGTTCTATACCATGTATTTCTTCTGGGTTGGCAACATAGATATGATATAAGTTTGCAGTACAAAAGAAACTTCAAGAACTGTTTACTTGCCTGTTAAAGAATTTTATCTGGTATGAAAACTGACAAAGATAGTGTCGGATGAATGACCAAAGCTATATTTTTTATATGCATAAAGATTTTGGAATGTGGAATGTTTTTATCCATCATGACTTGTAGAAATAAATTCATAAAGAAATCAAATAGCTTCTTTTTTTCACTTTTCAATTTAAAATCTGTAAAAAGAAGAAATTTTCCTCAGATGGTTGTTTGGCTCTCTGCACATTTTTACTTGTTACCTTTTTTGAGTTCTGTTGGATGGAATACTCTCAGCTATAAGATTTTGTTGTTTTTTTTCCACCCAAAACTACTTCATATCATTTCCACCTGTCTTTTTGATGGTCTGAAGACTTATACTGACTGCTGGACATATAGGCCCCAGCTCCCCCTGGACACAGAAAGGAGAAGCAAGAAAATGGAAAAATGGATGGATATTTGAAAGCTATAATCTCATAAATTTTCCTGTAAAACCTCCAGTCTGAATTATGTTTAGTCTGCCCAGTTTCTATGGCAACGAGAGGAGAGGCTGCCAAAGCTGTCCTAGTTGAATTTTTTCTAATACTAAATATTTTCATTTCAAAGCTGATTCCTGCACATAAAGGCCCCCAAGTTTTGCCTTTTTACAGCAAGATGTTTTATTAGATTGCTCTAAGTTTAAAGGTGCAACATTCTTCTCTAAAGAGGAAATATTTGAGCTGTTGTGGCTGAATATAGGACTGAAGAGAAAGCAGCATTGGGTTTAAGACAGATGGAGGATAAGATAAAGTAAATGAAGCTCAGTGTTTTCACTGAACAACTCCAAAACAAACAAACATATTAATAAGATCCTTTGAATTAAAAGTTTTTTAAATAAAAGGAAGCTTATTTGAACTGACTAATGACTGATGTATTTATATGACTGTTATTTGCTTTTTTTAGTTTTTTTATTTTTTGGCAAGATGTAAAATATTTTAAATTGTACATTTTATTGTTTCCTTGTTGTTTTTAAAGAATATCGAGTATTGAAAAAATGCTTAACACAAATTTGTAAAAAATATCTTATTTGTCTACTATATTGGTCTTTTTATTATTTACCTTCCATTTGTTTTAAACAACCAAATAAACAAAAGTGTTGCTTTCATTTCTACACGCAGAATTGAATACTGAATTCCTAGTTTTCACTGAGTCTACAGGTAATTTTACCCCTTGCATCTTATTGAACTTATTTATCCTGCTTTTTAAATTCCTGTTTTGTAAACATACCAGTAGCAGTAGCAGCAGCAGGAGAAGATGCTCTCCGTCTTCGGCTGACCGGTGCTGAACAGCTTATGGTCTGGCAGATCTTGAATTCCACCCATCGTCTTTTGGACATTTTTTAACAACCAGGGAACACCTACTGCTTGTGTAAACGCATCTAAAAGATATCAGCGTCTGAAAGTTTCGTCAGTTTCTGAATTATTAATTCACACAGGGAGGATGTGTGTCTCCAGTTACTCAAGCAACTTTGCAGAGAAGACCACAACAGATGGAGCAAGACCAGAGTCCATGCAAAATTAAAAGCACAACAGACCAAACCCAGACAAACCAAAAAGTCAGAAGAGCTTTAGAGGAAATACAAAAATAGGTTCCAAAATATTTTATAGAAACTCTATAATATATGGGGATAAATAAAAATGAAATGAGTTAATGGTTGGCTATGTGGAGGCAGCGTAATTTAAATTTGAGTTAAAACAAAAGAGAAACGTATTAACTGTAGTCTTATTTTCAATGGACCAAATGTGTTCAAAATAGACTCACAAGAGTTGTGCATCAAAATCTAAATTATAAAAATATATTTTGAGCAAACCTAATCAATTATAGATATAAATATTTTTTTCCTGAGCCAAACCATAGTCATACAGCTTGACTGTGTTAAAGACTGAGACTAAAGACGGGTTATGTCAGCATCAGAGCAGCAAAGTGAAAGCTCTTCTGCTTAATTAGACTTTATATCACTGTGCTGGTAAAATATTCATAAGTGGTGGGACTCATCAGTGAAGAGAGGCAATGGGTCAAAGGGGATTTTATGGTAAATGCTAAGCAAACAGAGATAAAAAAAAGAACTCGTGTTGTATTTGTAAGCTCAATGCTCAAAATTGAGGCATTTACTTTCATCAAGATCTTCCATCTTGCAATGTCATTTTTGCCGTTTAATTTCTTTAATTGGTTCTTTGTAGGGAGCCCTTGAGTGTTACACTTTCCGTATCTCAGGTTGATGTACATATTTCTAGTTTTCGTATTTTAGTTCTCATGCTTGTTATTAAAACCTATGTTTTCTCTTTATGTTTATATGTTTGCTGTTCAACTTAAATTTTTTGTCTTTTGTTTTTCTTCTACTACCCTATATGTTACTGCTGCTGATACATCTGAATTTCCCTATTGAGGAATAATAAGTTATTCTATTCTATTCTATTCTATTCTATTCTATTCCATTCTATTCTATTCTATTCTATTCTATTCTATTCTATTCTATTCTATTCTATTCTATTCTATTCTATTCTGTTCTATTCTATTCTAAAACATAAACAAAATTAAGGTTTCAGCCTGCGATTGACATTCACAAGGCAATGTTAAAATTGCATTTTACTTTTTTTTTTAATTGAGCTTAATCAAAAAATAAGCAGAAAGCCTTTGGTCCCACCTGGTGGTTCAAAGAAAGCTATGAAAAACTAGTTTTCCATTCCGAGACGCTAGATGGCGCCAGCGACCTTTATTCTGTTTTAAGCAAATTTAAACTCTCGCGATAGTTCTAGTTCTCGTGAGTTCACGTTGTAACGTGTAGGAGATAGAAGAACGGTAAACGTATGCGAGTGTTTATATGTCAAAGACTAACAATATTGAAATATTAATAAGTTAAATAATAGTATCACTGTGTTGTGTTTGCAATAAGCCGGTGTTTCAGGTTTGTTTACGTGTTTCCGTTAACAGAGTGAAAAAAAATGCTAGTAGTTACTTATTGTAGTAAATGTATTGCATACTCTTCAACATTTGACTACAATGTTGTTGAATTGTGAATAAACTATCAAAAATCTTCACTATATAATTTATTGAGGAGATTATTCTGCACCATTTATAATTGAATTTTATAACACATTCTATTTCTTTGTCTAGATTTGGAACCCTCTTTATTAAACATGGCAGGAGTTCCTGCAGTGAGGGCTCTCATTGGTTTCCGCCAATCACTGGATTTGCAGCAAAGCTTCAGGCTTGTTCCTCTTCAGCTAACGTGGACCTGCCTTTCACGGAGGCTTTGCAGTGCCACTGATGAACCAAAGCAGTTGCAGAACCCAGAGAACAAATCTCTGCTCAACAACCTAAATCTCATGGGAGTAGATGTAAAGAAGGCACTCCAGCGTCAGCCTGGGGTGTTTCGGAAACCCTTCACCAATGAGGAAGGCCTTTCTCAGTTCCTGCGAAGAAAGGGCGCAAGCTGTGAAGTCGTTGCCAGTATCGTGTCTCGTTACCCTCGCTCCATCACTCGCTCATTAGATCACTTAGAGCAGCGCTGGCAGCTGTGGCGAAATGTCTTCAGCACAGATGCAGAAATCATCAGCATCCTGGATCGCTCACCTGAATCTTTCTTCCGCTCTAGTGATAATGAGAAGCTGGAGAAGAATATAGATTTTTTGATGTCTCTTAAATTGGGCTCCAAAGACTTTCAGCGGCTGATGACCAAAGCGCCACGGACGTTCTCCAACAGTGTGGCGCTGAACATGCAGAAAGTGGAGTTCCTGGAAGACATCTGTTCAGAGCTTGGTGGAGAAAACCCAAAGCAGTTTGCTAGAAATATAATATCTAAAAACATCTATATTCTGATCATGAGTAATACACGAATCCAGTCAAACATAGACATCCTGAGAGACTGTCTAAAGTTGAGCAACTCTGAACTTCTGGATCTTCTTGAAGGCCGGGGAGCGGACATCCTGGACCTCTCCAGTATGTATGTGAAGAATAATTTTAACAACCTTGAGCAGAAGATGTCTTTACTTGGATGTGAGAAAGATGAAATTAAAAAACTGATAATAAAATATCCAGTTATTCTCTACATTGGGGCAGCATCTCTGAACTCCAAACTAGACTGCCTCCTGAAAAGAGGCATAACAATAAAGCAAGTATTGGAGAAGCCTAAAGTTTTGGACTACAGCACACAGAACATTACTGAGCGACTGGACCAGCTGCAGACGGTGGGATATGACTTTCAAAAAAACGGTATTAACATCCTGGACTCCAGTCGAAAGCGGTTTGCCTCAAGGATGAAAAAGCTTTCTGCTTTTACTGTGACGAAAGATAAAGCTGAAAACTGATTTTCTTGATTGTAATTTTAAAATATTTACATTTCAGGCATATTTCTTTGTATAATGACTTTCATGTCTTTTTCTTTAAACATCTCAATATTTTCAGCTGAGCAGCAATGAATGTTATATCACAGGTGGTTTACAAGTAATGTTCTTTTTAATTATTTTGCTTATGTTAGCATTTTTTGCAGTAAAAGCTGATTTTTCTGGTGAACTTGTCTAACTTTAGTTGAAGCCCTTAAACGTTCAGTTAATTACATTACACAATTACCATATCTCATCTACCCATTTTAGAAACTAGCCAGTTAAGAGTCTGCTCTTTCACAAGACTCAAATGTAAACACTGCTTTGACAAAATCACTGGCAAAACTGTTGTAACACTACAAAATACCTACAAAAATTATTGCAAACTTAACCTGCTCTTTTTAAAGTAAACTATGCACTCAGTCACTCTGACGGAAACCCTGAACTTTTCTTGAACACAGTCAATACACAACACATACTAAACTTGATTCTTCTCTCACACTTATTAAAACTCTTTTATTTCTAAATTACAAATACATTTTGGAAGCAGTGTCATAAATTTATCATTTGTAATATTGACATTAAATTTTCATAAAGTTATGAGCACATTATTTTTGTTTTTCATGCAAAGAAAACTAATGTATAGGCCAAATAGTCTTTTTTGCCTTTTGTGTATTTTTATTTGACATTATGTGACTAATATTACCTTTGTTTGCCAATTGGGCAGGTTTCTGTTTTGTTTAAAGTTTGCCACAAGCCACCTGGGAGACACACCGAAAGTGGAAGAAGGTGCTCTGGTCAGATGAAACCAAAATCAAACTTTTTGGCCACAATGAAAAACCCTGTAACACCATCCCCACTGTCAAACATGGTGGTGGCAGCATCATAGTTTGAGCCTGATTTTCTACAGCAGGGACAGGGAAGATGGTTAAAATTGATGGGAAGATGGATGGAGCCAAATACAGGACCATTCTGGAAGAAAACCTGTTGGAGTCTGCAAAAGACCTGAGACTGGGACAGATTTATCTTCCAACAAGACAATGATCCAAAACATAAAGCAACATCTACAATGGATTGGTTCGCAAATAAACGTATCCAGGTGTTAGAATGGCCAAGTCAAAGTCCAGACTACAACACCACATAACACAAGAAAACAAGACACCACAAGACACGACAGCCAATTAATTGAAGTGCACTTACCAAGTGCAATTTTCTTATCCAATTGGCAGATTTTTTCACATAATTTTAGTCAAATTTCCAAGCTAACGAGATTAATAGAACTCAAAAAGAAATTATTTATCCTGCTGTTTAAATTCTTGTTTGGTAAACATACCAATAGCATCAGGAGAAGATGCTCTCTGTCTTCTGCTGACCAGTGCTGAACAGCTTATGGTCTGGCAGATCTTGAATTCCACCAATCTCTTTTGGACATTTTTTAACAATCAGGAAAACACCTACTACTTGTGCAATAGCATCTAAAAAATACTATACCAGTGTCCGAAGGTTTAGTAAGTTTCTGAATTATTAATTCACGCAGGGAGGATGTGTGTCTCTGGTTATTCAGGCAACTTTGTCCACTATAACAAAATCAAAATCACTGGGAAACCATTCAGCATGGCAAAACATTCAGAAATGGCTTTAACTTTGAGTTGTTCGATTTTAGTTTTTAAATACATCATGTAAAAACCATGATCAAAACCATTTACATCATGTAAAAGTTAAATTACTGATCATGACATATATGTTTTTAAGCAATACAATGTATGTTGTTGCACAAATGCTCTTGTGGTAAAAAGTATCTGAGCTATACATATAACCTCAAATGACATTATTTAATTTTATAAAGTGATGTTGAAATCTACCTCTAAAAACTGTATTTATACTGTTTCTACTAGTCTCGTGCAGAACCGATGTTTGTTCCGATGTTTAAGTGGGAATAGTTTAACAGTTGCACAGCTGCTACCGCATGATGTTCAGCCGGACTGTGAATAAATGAAGGTGTAAAATTTTAATTTTTGATCACGTTTATTATATTTGTTTCCGTTGTAACCTTTGATTTATTTTGTGTGTATCTCTGTAAATAATTTAAATGAGAAAACTGGCGAACGGATATAGGCGATTTATGCTGTTAGCTTGTTAGCAGGTTAGACATTTTAAAGTCATTTTCTTTCTACAAAAATGTTACTAACTTTGCTGCTTACTTTGACAGCTTAGAAAATTCATGTTAGTTTGAGGACTACTATGGAGCTAAACAAACAAAAAATATTATTTTTGTTATATGAGTTGGCTCGAATGTATCAACCTAAATTCTGAGTTGCTTGCTTGTTTGCAAGCTCAAGATTACTAGATAAATACAGCTGGTTTTCTGTTCCGCACGAAGTGTTTTAAAAACAAAAATAATTATCTTATTATTATTATTATATAATCACAAAATTATCTTTGTCAATAGCTATGAGTTCGTATAATCCCCCTTTTATCAACTTTGAGGTAAAGTTGACATTTAGTTTTGTGTCCTGCTGTTTTTGATTAAAAAAAAGAAATGTGTGATCTTCTGTACAAATCAAAT
Source organism: Cynodonichthys magdalenae (assembly GCA_031762555.1). Lineage (NCBI taxonomy): Eukaryota > Metazoa > Chordata > Actinopteri > Cyprinodontiformes > Rivulidae > Cynodonichthys > Cynodonichthys magdalenae. The sequence continues at coordinate 13,829,098 of JARVJO010000155.1, read as the reverse complement.
GACTAGTTGTCATTTTAGTTGAGCTATTTCATTTTTGCCAAATCATCCATTGTATTTATATATAAAACAATATTTATAAGTTAATACATTTATAGTTAAAAAAAAACATTGATGGGAAACACTTTGAAGCATTTTTCCCTCTTAGGTGTATAAATAAAAGACACTTTGTTACATTCTCCTGATGTAATCTTTAAGGGAAATGAGATTTACTTTTATGTTTTAAGAATAAAAATTAGAAGAATGTCCGATGGGATGATGGACGCGGCGATGGAAGACTCCACAGAAAGAGGAAGAGATGTAGCTGCGAAAGGCGAAGCTACCATCAAATCAGAGTAACTTCATTGTTTGAAAGCTTCACACATTTCAGTTTTGACAATTTGTACTTAAAACATAAAAAAACAACTTCTTACAAAGGGATCAAATCTGACCATCTTGAATTTGCAGGTTTCTTACCACCAAAGAGAGGTTTCATGGGTTTATTGACGCAGAGTGGCAGGACACTAAAGGGGAGAAGACCAGTGATGATAATGTCACACCTGAAGAAACATCTGTGGAAGAACCTGAACCTAAAAAACTCAAGTTGGACTCTGAGGTGGAGAAGAAGACAGAGAAACCAGACAAAAAAAGATTTCGAGGACAGAATAAGTCAAGACCCCACACAAAGCCCACCACTTATGAAGAAAAACGACTGTGTCTGTCAGTTCTTCAGGTACAAATCTGAATATCCAAAAATGCTGCCTGCAATACTCTTTAGTTGCTGTGAGCTGATTTATTTTCATAATGTTTTCATCCATTTAGGACAGAGAATGCACCTTTGGAGAAAAGTGTCACTTTCTTCATGATGTTTCAGAATACATGGCCTCCAAGTCTGCTGACATCGGGGAACACTGCTACCTGTATGACACGTTTGGAAAGTGTGACTATGGACTCACCTGCCGCTTTGCTAAGGCACATAATACACCCGACTTCAAAACCATGGAAAAGGCAGACCTGGTGAAGGAGTACGCAGGCAGGATTATGGTGAAGAACAGCTTGAGCAAAGACCTGCAGTTTCGTCTGAGGAAGCGTTCGGTGGCCTTCAAAAAGTCAGAGGAGTACCTGAAGACACTTTCAAACAACAAAGATAAAAAGAAACCGCACGGGAGAGGTAAGAAAAATGAGTCTGATGAATTTATATTTGTGAAAGATCCTGTTAGGTTAAATCTTTAGAAAACACAGTGCCTTGGGCAGCACTTTAAATGTATTTAATGGCAGCTTTGTAGCCAAAGAATATTACCTATATAACCTTATTTAGCTTTATGTACACACCCATCAGTTAGACACTAGATACAAGCACTTATAATCTTCCATTTTATTGATTTTAGTACATGCACTATTTGCTTACTGCGGTTTTGAATTCAGCTTGTTGTTACCTTGAGGTAAACCCTGATGTGTTTTCCATGGTTTGCACATTAGTTTTAAAAGATGTTCAGAAACTTGCAAACTGAAATACAGTGGCTGCAGAAAAGACTGGCAGTGTGTAGATTTGTAGCCAAATGCACACATTTCAGTGTAAATAAATTAGTAACCCCTATTTAACAAAAATTGTTTGGGCTGATTTTATTTGACGATGTGTTTATCCAGGTGATGTTTGTGCTGCTGAAGTTTCTGCAGACCAAAAAACAGAAAACGAGCATATTCCTAATGAAACACAGGTAAAACCTTGGCTAAAACTCATCTCTCTCTAAGTGAAACGTGTTTGTATTTTATTTGGACGGTGCACCAATAAGTGTTTTCTCTGTGACTAGCTGCCCACCATCCCAGACCAACCTCCTCCTGCGAAGACCGTAGGCCCTCTAACTGATGCAGACGTCATCAAACTGCGCCCCTGTGAAAAGAAGCAGGTTAATCTCAGCCAAACTCTTTCTTCAAAGCCTAATTTACTGTTATATGGAACCAAAAAAGTACTAATTAACAGAAATCATTTGATGCTATTATATATTAAAAAGTCACTGCCAGTTTGTGTGGTTTGGTGTGTAAAAAGTAGCTTTTTTATTTCAGGTGGACTTCCAAGACAAGCTCTACCTTGCTCCTTTAACAACAGTAAGCAAGAACAGAAGATATTGTATTTAGCTTCTTTACCTATAACACAGCTGGTGACTAAACCCTGAGCTGGAAATGTATTTCAGATTTTATTACAAGTCCTTTTCATCTCTTCAGTGTGGAAACCTTCCTTTCCGTCGCGTGTGCAAACGCTTCGGCGTAGACATCACCTGTGGGGAGATGGCCATGTGCACAAATCTGCTGCAGGGGCATCAGTCAGAGTGGGCTCTTCTCAAAAGACACGAAAGCGAGGATCTTTTTGGTGTGCAGGTGACGACGTTGGTTATTAATCAGATCATTCAGAAACAGTGATGAGGTTGTTCACCTATTAAAGGCCGAGTTGTTTCTCCAGGTGGAAGGATGTTTCCCTGATACCATGACGAGGTGTGCGGAGCTCATCAACAGCTACACTGATGTTGATTTTGTGGACATCAACTCTGGATGCCCCATTGACCTTGTTTACAAAAAAGTAAACTCTTATCTCATAGTTTTTAGATTTTTGTACTCATTTTTTTTATGTAACATTATATAAAGGTTTATTCTAATACATTCAGTAGCTAATAATTTTAAGTTTTACATTTTCATTAAAGCTCAAAATTTGGATCAATATATTCGATGTAAATTGGAAACCTAACATTAAACACAACAAATCATTTTTTTGGAGTTAGACTAAATGTATTTGTAGATAAATAAAAAAAACTTAAACTGAACTAATTGTACCTTTGTGTTGTAGTCTGATGTAACTTAAATTTTGTAACAGAACATAATGAGCCCGGGGACCAGCCAACAGGAACTATTAAAGGTCCATTAAATGACTTTGACAGGTGTTTTTTGTTTGCTTTCCATTATCAGGGAGGAGGCTGTGGTTTGATGACGCGGACCAGAAAATTTGAACAAATAGTCAAAGGAATGAATTACGTAAGTTTGATTTTTACATAAAGGAGAGATAATTTAGTTTGAATTCTGCCTTATGGTGTGGACTGAGATGTTTGTAGCTGTTAGAAAGAAATAGAGCAACTGATATAAAATTAACAATGACTGCTGTGGTTTGCTTGTGCAAACTCGTCTTTTCCCCTGAAGGTCCTTGATGTTCCTTTAACAGTCAAGATCCGAACTGGTGTTCAGGAGAAGTCCAACATAGCGCACAAACTCATCCCAGAAATGAAAAACTGGGGCGTCTCCATGATCACTGTGAGTCTTTTATTATGTAGAAGCTCAGATAAGAGTAGTGGGATAGTTGATCCGTAAAATGCTTTTATGGGTGCTTTTCTCATGCATGATGGATATTTTCTTCCTCTTCTGTTATGTTTATGGTTATACTCACGATGCTGTTGTTTCTCTCTAGTTGCATGGCAGATCCAAGGAGCAGCGCTACACAAAGTTAGCTGATTGGGATTATATCGATACGTGCGCCAAGCTGGCGAACCCGGTCCCATTGTTTGGTATTTGGATTTATAGGCCTCAGCAGCTGTGTATTTAAAAAATATGAGTTTCTTTAGATGTGATGAAGTAAGGTGGGTTGTTTTTGTTTGTCCAGGTAATGGAGACATTCTGTCTTACGAAGATGCCATAAAAGCGAGAGAGACCAGTGTTTCTGGGATTATGGTTGCAAGGTTGGAAATATTTACAGACAGTGAAAATAAATCAATCAAATTTTCTTATCGTTTGACCGTTATATGTTCTACAGAACCACCCATGTCTGTATTTGAAAGCTTTATATTGGGGAATGCGTTTGCCACTAAATACATTTTATTTATTTATTTTTTCCTCATAAAATTATACCGTGTACTTTTCAGTTCAAATATATGTCAAGTGGAGCATCATGGTGAAAGCCATGATGCTCCACTTGTGAAAGTAAAGCTGTTGGGCCTCATCTTGACACTCAGACGTTAATTATGAGTTTCATACTTATGCACAGGACATGGTAAAAAAAAAAAGCTTTATTTTGTAAACATCTTTGGTTTCAGTTCATATTTTTTCTTAATGCACCTAAAAAATATATATAATTAAACAAATACACATTTATTCCTTCGTTTAACTATTTATTGGCAGTGGAGGTTAAATTCAGAGAGTTGTGTTATTTGGTTTACATAAAACCATTGAGATGTAATTTAAAAATATCTGCTGAACTTTACTACAGGCTAGAAATTAAATCAGGTTTTTAATGTTTAATGCGTTCTGCTTTCTTCAGAGGAGCTCTCATAAAGCCTTGGATCTTCACTGAGATAAAGGAGAGCAGACACTGGGACATCTCGTCCAGTGAGCGACTGGATATCCTCAAAGATTTCACCAACTTCGGCCTGGAGCACTGGGGCTCTGACACTCAAGGTGTGGAGAAAACCCGCAACTTCATGCTGGAGTGGCTCTCCTTCATGTGCAGGTCAGTAACAGATAAAAAATATTGCATTGTTTGCTTTGTTTGACTATTGTGATGCCCCGAAGAGTACACAGAAATATAGTAAGGCATAAATTGTGATTTTTCCAAACAATAACAGCTTTAAGAGAGTTTGTTTTTTTTCTGTCCTCTAGATACATTCCTGTGGGCTTGTTGGAGCGAGTTCCTCAGAAGATCAATGAGAGACCTCCGTACTACATGGGCAGGAACTACTTGGAGACCCTGATGGCCAGTCAGAATGTTGGAGACTGGATCAGGATCAGGTGAGCTGAAAACCTCACAAGAAATTCAGCAAATAAAATTAATGCCTTTTATAATAACACAATTTTTATTCTTTTTGTTCAGTGAAATGCTGCTTGGTCCAGTGCCGAAGAATTTCAACTTTTTACCTAAACATAAAGCAAACGCCTACAAGTGATCCTTTTAATTTTATTAAATTTGTTTTGCGTTTGTGACTTTTGAGAAGATTCCAGGCATGTAAGAGTCTGTGCTTTTTTTTTTTTTTTAAATATACCAATAGAAAGCAAGTTCAAGCAAAAAAGTTATTTTGTTTTATAAATGATAGAGGCTAAGAAAGATTTGTTTGTGTTGCAGTGGAATACTGAGGTGTCTAACTCAAAAAATAATGCATAAAATTGATTTGCCCCATAAATATATTATGGCTTGTGTTTTTATTCAACTGGTGTAAAGAATTTGATTACCTGATTTATTTAATAGTTAAGTTTAGACTATTTTAGAATGAAACTATCGGAACATAAAACACAATAGTGGAAAGAAACACTGAAAATGTTTGAGACAAATTTATACTTGAGCCTTATTTGTGTGCAGAATATAATTTAAATTTACATTTATTGCCACAAGTACTTAGAAATAACATTGGGGGTCTTTATAAACTGAACTTCCTTATCTCAACACAGAACTTTATGTACATTTCAAAATAAGAGCATCAACATAAGCTGCTTACATTTATGTTACTGGCTTTGATAAAAAATAGTTTTCATAGCTTTGAAATTCTAACACATGAAAGATAAAAACAATGAATTCGTTTTGGCACTAAATTATGAAGCTACTAAGGCAATGTATGTGGCTAAACCATAAGTAATTAATTTATTTATAAAATCCTAACGTCTTTATTTTATTGAAATACCATTATTGTTATTACATTTATTCAATTATAAATCATATATTCTATTTTAAAAATTCAGTATGAACATTATTTTAGCATAACACATTAGCAGCTAGCAGGTTCAACTAATTAGTAGCAGAACCGGAAGTCCCATCCTTATTTGGTGTTCGGCAGGTGCACGGTTCTCGTTTTGGTCCATATGGCTTTGCGGCGAGTCGAGCTGCTGCTGGTTCTGACTGGGCTTCTGATGCTGGTGTCGGTTCGTGGACGGGTATGGGAACAGATCAACGACAGTGAGCTCACGTTTTACGAGACTGATCAGTGGAGTGAACCACTCAGCTTTACAACAGGTGAGTGAGTCCAGGTGTGTTTTAAATGACTGCTTTATTGTTGGTGCAGTCAGGAATGAGAAGTGCACATAAGACCAAAAAAAAAAACTAAGCTGCAATAATGGTCTTAGGTCATGTTTAAGTACCTGGGTTCAGCCATCTAAATTCCAGTGCTCTAGAGCAGGGACTTTCAAACGTTTTGGGTCTGGGGTCCCCTTACAAGTGTGAAAAATTTCCAGGGACCCCTCTCAGAAACCCCATGCTGTTTTAAAAACTATTTACTGTCATTTCAACCCCTTAATGCTATGGGAATATTTTTGGGGTTGTTTGTTTTCCTAGTGCATTGTTACCCATATGCATTTTTAAAATAAAAACCAAATTAACAATTTATTGAAATAGTTTGAGGACCCCCAAGATGGGGCTCGTGGACCCATGGGATCCTAGGACCCCAGTTTGAGAACCTTTGCCTCCTGGGGCCACCAGGGGGCGCTAGGAGTCTCAGAAAGTTGGAGAGAAGATAAAAAAAAATTCAAAACTAAAAAAAAATCTGATAAATGTTTTAAATCATTATAAAATGAAATTGGTTTTCACTCATTATAAAATATTTATATTAATTGAAATGTTATTAAGAGAACTTAGAAGAGGTTTGATTTATTTTGTTTGGTAAAAAGTTGTTTTTTTATGGGTAATATAATACAATGTTTAAAACATGTTTGTTAATATAATCCTTAAGCTAAACTAATGTAATAATTATTGAATAGTGAATAAAAGTGGAAAAAAAACATTCCCAAAATTTATATTTCTTTACATATTTTGTAGCATTTTTTGTGGGTTTGCAAGGCAGTCCTTGACCAGACGCCAATGCTGTTTGAGGATCCATGACATGGAAAAGTTTGGGAACCCCTGTGCTTGAGAACAACACAATGATACTTTTGAAATGAAACTCAGGAGGCTTTATTTGACCAACCTCAGTAATTTTAAATGAGTGAAATACGCAGTTTTAGTCGAGTATTTGGGCGAGTTCCATCTCAAGTTACAAATGTTTCTCTCTTGCAGACGAGGATGACTTTTACAAAGGCCAAATTCTCAAGGAATCTGAAAGGGTTGCCATGAATGAAACATCTCCCGAGGATGCATTTCAGGAAGCTGAAGGTGTTTTCATTTTTGAAACCTATTGTTTCCTCTGTTGACACTAGTTAACAAATGCCCCTCTCCGCCAGATGGTGATTACGACGACTACGACAACTATGAAGATGAAAATTTTGAAGTTGAGGGTTTTGCAACCATTGACACAGTGGACCCTGTTGCTAGCCTGATGCGTGGAAAAGGTTCTGACGGAAGCGATCGGCTTGGCGAATTTCATGTGGAGTTTGTAAACGCCCCTCTGAGGAGATGGATTGGCTGCACAAGTTCTGATGGAATAAATGTGGCTTGTGAGGAGGATAGCTTCCAAATCACTCTTCCTGGAGGTCGACTAAGTGGGATCCAAGTTTTGGGTATGAACTAAATCTCTTCATAATTCTTGAACTTTGTCAAATTTCTAGGTTTTAACCCCACCCCCCTTGACTCTCCAGGCTTTACGAACATTTCTGTGGAGGATGCTCCGGAGTACTGTGGTTATCACTGGATTCGCCACAAGAACATCCTGACTGTACATTTCACCGGGTGCAATGTGAGAGAAGATGTGGAAGATGTAGGTCTCTAAAAAATATACAAAATATGTCATTGATTATTTATTTTGGCTAACTGATGTGTTGTTCTATACATAAGTTTGTTGTAAAACAACAGGTTTACAATCTCCAACTGTCCATCTCCGTCTCCGGTCAGACCAGAGTGTTTTGTGTATTTTGCGTTGAAAAGTCAAAATTTGACGCTGGCCAGCTTCCCCTGACTTTTGACAAACGCACAAAGTGCATTAAACCAGTCACTCCCAAACCCTTGAAGTGCTTTCACAAAACCACAGCACCACCAACGGAAACTAAAATACCGCCGATTGTTTTGCCAAGAAACTGGTTTCCAACAACGTCTGTACCACCAATGACGACAACCGCCCCTGAGAAGTTCAATTCCAGAAGAAAAATAATGTCCCCACAGAAGCCTCACAGTGAGTGGAAACTCTTGTATGGATTTATTAAGATTTTATCTGTAAACTAAGTTGTTGGGTTTTGTTTTCTCAGATTGTGCTGTTGATGTTGGGGAGCAGATTTCTTGTGGTCACTCAGGAATATCCCCATCAGACTGTGAGAAGAAAGGATGCTGTATGGATAGGTATACAGAAAACTGCTACTACCCGCTTGACGGTAAGGTTTGAGTTTTGTGGAGAAGTTGTTTTCAGAAAGAAGACTGAACATTTTCAGTGACGTTTTCCTCTTTTCTGTAGAATGCACCGCAGATCAACACTTTGTTTTTGCAATTCGCCACGATTGTGCAGACGTCCCTGTGGACCCCAGAAAGCTTGTTGTTCTTGGGAGTCCTCTTTGTAAACCAGTCATTGTTAATAATGAGGTCGCTATCTTTAAGATCCAACCTGGAGATAGTGGAGTCCACTCTTATGTAAGTTGTCCCTTTTTTTTTTTTTTTTTTTTTTTTTTTTGCAACAAGCTTAGAATCTCATGCTTTAATCTCTGGCTGTGATTAGATTTTAGGTTATTCTTTGGTAATTGTTGGTTCTGCAATCCTGCTTTCATCCGATTTCTGTACATTTGTGTAGCACAAAGAAGCACTCTCCTGACCATATGACCTCGGACCCTGAAGACCTCTTTCTTAACAGAACTGAACAAATTTCTTTAAAGTGACCTCTGACATGAATAATGTCTGTTTCGGATTTGCTGTCCTTCAACATTTAAATCAGCTGCATGGTGACAAAAATGTTTACACATTTTTTTATCTTTTAAAAAAATGATATACTACATGTTTTATTTATGCATTAAAACTATTTGACAATCATAAGAAGTATTATATAAAATCAGTGTAGTATCTTGACGTAGTTTTCCAGATAAAGCTCCTCTTTAAGAGGCATTTGTGTGTAAAAGTTTTAGACAAGAATAAGGGGGAACGTTATCGTAACCTTGAGAACGTTCATAAACAATCCTTCAACCGACGTAAATGTGTAGATGTTTTCAGTTCAGTTTCGTCTGTCCTGTTTTCCCTCCTGACGTGTTTTTGTCTCTCCGTTCGTCTAATTTTTGTTAAAACATAATTGAAAACTTTTAATAAACTGCAAGACATACATTTTTGGTGTGAAACGAACACCGCCCTTTCCTCCTCGTTGGCCGCTTCCACCCTTGGTGTGACCTTCAGACAGCTGTCAACCTCAACTGACCCTTGGTTGTAGACCAGGGTCCACAAGCCGACCTTCAGTGCACTGAACAAAAATCTGTGTGCCAAACTCGCAGGGTAAGGCCTCCTTTGTCCGGTTGTACTACAACAAGGCTTCTTCTGGGGGATGACAGCAGTATCGTGTCTGGTTAAACCTTTTTAAGCTGATGCAAACTTGCTAAAAATAATTTCCTCCCTTGCTGTAATGACAACCTGAGAATCTGATCAAATCTAAAATAACGTATCTCTCCAAATTCCAAAGTAAACTACTAACAAGTAATTATTGTGTAAACCTTGTCTAAATTCACTGCGCGTATATAACATGAACAATTTTATCATAAATAATAATTAATACTTAATTAATTTTCATGTTTTTCTTAGATTGTTACATCAGCTTGTCTAGTTCTTCATATTCTTTTCATTATTTTTATGTTCTTGATTTTTGCAATTTTTATTCATTATTCTAATAATTTTGATTCTCTGTTGTGACCCATCACATCAAACCGAAGATTAAGTCTTTTTTAAGCTGAATTTTGATACATCCTGGATGGTTCTAAAGATATGCCTTGATTTGTCTGCTTAATCCATATAACTCATTGATATTTGATATGAATCCTATTTTTAGGAGGAATTTTGCACATCAATAAATATTGATATTTGCCAGCTGGAAAGAAGATTTGCTCGCTCACAGGGATTTTTTTATTTATTTTTTCAGACCGTTCATCCATTAGTAAGTTATACTTACTACTTGTTATATTTTAAGAAAATGCAATTATTTAATCAGCACATTATGGCTGCCTATTTCTCCTCAGACTACCTTGTAACTTAATCCTTGGTTCGATGTGATGGGTCATATTTTTGTAAAAAAAATGTCCTCCTCATTGAGTGAATTGGTTGTGGCAAAAAGAGTTCCCTGTAATTCTAAGAGTACACACTTCAGTGGTTATGAGTCCGATTATTAAAAGGGTGAATAAAGTAAGTATTGATCAATAAAACTGATCCCATCTTTAATTAGAGCAAACTTAAGTGTAGCAGAGTGGATAAAACCGTTTCACCCTTATCTTATTATGTCTTATCACTCACATATTCTACACTTGAACTGTCTGAACTTTTCATGGTTTCTTCAGAAGATTTCTAGCAAGCAAGGAAAAATAACCAAACCTGCTTTAAATTGTTGACCACACCTCTACCAATCATCTGTAAACTTAATGTCCGTCTCATGAATATTGCTACAGTTTCTGGCCACTCTCAGACTTAGAGTTTTTTTTCTTGGACAGGATGTTGGTGGCATGAAGATCTACCTGATTGAAGTGCACACTGTTGTCAATGTTCTCAACCTCAAGTATGGAATAATAACAAGGAGTGATCCGCTCAGGTTGGTGTAACATCAAAAGCACGATTAAAAATCTTTGTCTCAATGATTTAACTCCACTTAAGATTGATGTTCCGTCTGGCCTTGTAACTCTTCCAGGTTTATGATTGAGTGTCGGTACAGAAACCCTGGTAATGCTAAACCGGTGATAGCCAGTGTAGGCTACATGGTCAAGACCCCAACTTCCAAATTGCCATCATCCATCATCTCCAGTGGCTTATATGGCGTAGAGCTGAAGATTGCCAAAGGTCAAAGGTTTATGCTTTTATTTTTAAGTTAAACTGTTTTATTTGGTTTGGCTGCATAAAACGATATAGCCTACATGCATTTCTCCATAAATATTTTAAAATTATAATATTTAATTTGTGTAACAGATCACACATATTCAAGTTACCATCCAACGTACCATCAGCCCTTGCAGCTGCTCCTCGGCCATCCGGTGCATCTTGAGTTGAACCTGAAGTCGTCTAAACCAGACGCGGCCATTCTCGTCAACTACTGCTTGGCTTACCCTCGTGATGCAAAGAATGCTTTGGTGCTTATTCATGAAGGGTAAGCGTGGATATGGAGATCAATTGTTTCCATTTCTTTTTGCTGTTCAGTTTCAATCATAATGTTTTGTGTTTGCAGGTGTGCCAATTCAAATGATCCAACTGTGTCTCTCCTTAAAGTTGACAACCATCCTAACAATCTTCATCAGAAGCGTTTTAAAGTGGAAGCTTTCCAGTTTATGGATCAAAAAACAAACGAGTATTTAAATGAAGAAGTGAGTTAAAATGTTTCAAGATTTCTTTTTTTTTTTTTTTAAACAGCTGTTGATGCCTTGATAACATTAGCCAAACTACAGTATTCAAGAGGAATCTCTCTGGCTCTTTTAATTTTTGAGTGATATCTGGTCTGTGTTTAAAGTAAATGTACATTAAGACTTAAAACATGTACCATAATGTAAAATACTTTCAAGTTTTTTTCTAAATAGTGATTATGTCTACAGATTTACTTCATGTGCTCCACAGAAGTTTGTTTGCCATCAGAAAAGCCTTGTGAACAACGATGCTTTGATGGAAATGTTAGTTTAAAAATTTTAAACATTTTATAACTTAGGGGGGAAAAAAATTATATGTGTATTTTTTTTTTTCTCTTCTAGGTACCATAGTGATTCGGGCACAGACAGACTGAATATGAATACTGCAAAAATAAATGCAACTTTTTATATAAACTTCTCTGCATATGTTTAAAAATGTGATTTCCATATTGAATCGTTAAGAAATTGCAATAACTGAGGAAGATGTACGTGTCTCTCAGAATATGCATTACAAATACATTCACTACTTTCTGTTTGCCTTTATTTACCAGGAAATGGAAATACTATCATTCTAATCATGTGGGGGTGAGGGGATTCATAATTATCCAGACAGTAAAAGATGTGTAGCAGTGACCAAAATGTCACTTTGGAGCAATAGTCACAAAAGTTAAAATCCCTTCGTTTTTGCAGGGGCCTGAGCTGTAAAAACGATATTAAGTTAAAAATGGTGTGTTAAATGGACGCTGAAGTTTTCAGTTTTTAAATGATAGACTAAACCATTTAGGACATTTAAGACTAATGAACACTAAACTTTCAAGACTAGTTCAGATGAGGTCAATTGGACAACACACTCCTGGTCAGTGCGCAAGAGAGCTGCAGATCACCCACAATGCTTTGCGTGAGGAACCTGAGCGACAGACGGACCGGAAGCGTCTGTCACGTTAAAGGAGTCATATGTGGACATCAGCTGGACGTGGAAAGGACGTTTGACTAAAACAGGTTGGTTAAAAGCAAACATGCTATCGGGTATGCGATCAGTTCTCAGTGCGCGTGACGCTCTCTCTTCACAGTCTACTGGCAAACAATGCTGCGTTTACGGACGTTCAGTAAATATTGCAGCTATAGGCCGAACTTTTTACTTTCTGTTCCGTTAGCATAAATGTCTGCCTGGCTGGTCTCCGTTATATCTGATTTAAAAAATCATAACTTTATTCACTTTTGAAATGAATTCATTTGACTGTGGTGGTCTGCTTGGTTCAAATACAAGGCTGCTTAGTAATTCTTAGTTTAATTTAACAAATTACCTTTTAAACTTCCTATCTTTTAATAGATTTATTTGTATTATGTAGAATTTGTACAAAAGTATGGGAAAAATATACAAATATTAATTTAAAGATAAACATTCAAACGTTTTAAGATAAAAAATCACATATATAAACGTCAGAGCTTATTTTCATTTACATTTTGTTTCTTCACTTTTACTAAACATGTAAATGTATATCCTTAATGTTTCACTCCCTTCATAGTGCATGCAACTTTCCTGTATGACCTTTTAGCGTCACATTATCTCACTCGTCGCATAAAGACAGATCATTTCTGCAAAAATACAGTGAGATCAGCATCTTGTTTTAGAATGTGCACAGTGGTGCATGACAGAGGCTGTACTAATCCAGCAGCAGTCAGCAGGTTGGTAAAAGGTGTGGTTTTCTTTCTTTATTTTTTTAAAGAGCAGTCATAAGACTGGGTTAGAGTTAAACTCACGCAGTTCTGCTTGTTCTACCCCTCAGCTCCTGTCGTTGGCAAAAATGGCTGATCTTCAAGCACTTTTTCAGTATGTGGACAAAAACCAGGACCTTTAAGTAAAGGTATGATCATCTTGAAAGACCATTTAGCTTTACTTCTGTTTGCAGTCTTACTAATGCGGTCATCAAACTTTTTTTTTTGTTTTTAAATTTGACTGAAATCTCATGTAAGTTTATCAAATGGGCTTATTGTTTTAACATATTCAAATGAGTAGGAAAGAGTAAAATTGTTGGTCATGAATGCAAAACTAGTAGATTTAATGATTTCAGTTGTAATGATATGTTAACTATTGTTGAAGTTAAATATTGTTGAACCCTAAATACTAGTTTAAACATTTATTGTTACTGATTTTCTTACCGGTTCAGAGAATGAGTCAAACTATTTTTGTAAAGATATTTCAATATATCCAAACTTTTACTTCCCAGCGCCTTGCAGAATGGGTCGCTGTCCAGAGTGTGTCTGCCTGGCCCGAGAAACGTGGAGAAATCAAAAAGATGATGGAGATAGCAGCCAAAGACATTGAGCGGCTGGGGGGGACAGTAGAGCTGGTGGACGTTGGCAAACAAAAGGTAAAAATGTATTTTCTGTGGTTATTTAACTTAACATCACCTGAATCTTCACTTAAATTACTTTTAATTCATGCAGCTCCCTTCTGGAGAAGAGATCCCCCTACCTCCCATCATTCTAGGACAGTTGGGGTCAGACCCGAGCAAGAAGACGGTGTGTATTTACGGTCACCTTGATGTGCAGCCGGCTCAGATCGAGGACGGCTGGGACACGGAGCCCTTCACTCTGGTGGAGAAAGATGGTAAGAGCAGGAACAGCTCTCCCCCTCTGATAGAGCAACCATCAGTAACTCGACCTGGAAAGTTAGATAGCTAAATATGAAACAGTTTTCTTTTGGCAGTCTCATGAATCGTTTGTTTGGAAATGGAAACCAAAACCAGACAAGTTGAATTTGTAATGCTTTCACTCCCTTTTTGTTGGACTTTTCAAACACGTCTCACTGATATAAAACACCTACAAGTCTTAATGATGAGACCATATGACAGTTTTATCAAAAGCAAAATCATATTAGATTACAAACACATCTTGAACTAGTCACAGTAACATTAGCAGCATATGCTCTGTAGGGAATGAGAAGACTGTTTTCCTCACACCTGCATAAACCTATCCTCGTACTTGGTTGACCTTTGTGCTTTATACTCGTCATATCGTTTGCTGCATATTTCCAAAGTCCATCCCAGTCACCATTTCCCAGGTTAGAGGTGCATTGTCTTATCTACAGACTACTTAGATCAGGTCAAACCACTATGAATTTTGCTTATGTGAAGCATTTAGTCGAATGATCTGCATGACAGAATGTCTTATATAAGGTGTTTACTTCCCTTTAGCTACAAGACTAAACTTCCTGGTTTGTTTGAGCTTAAACCATGGTTAATATGAATCATTGCATCTGTACAAGTTACTGACTTATTGGTGATGTATATGCATTTCCACTGTTTAACCTGCTTACTAAAGTAGATTTGTTCTAAATACCATTTGAACTATTTTTTGGAGCAATTACTGCTGACACCTAAGTGATATTGAGTGGTTTATGGTAACGATCACCTGACTGAAAGTAACACAACCATGTCTTCCTGTCTTAATCCTGATTGCTCAGCTGGGTTCAGTTCTGCCTTTTTAAGTTTGCTCTGTGAACAACTTCCTGTCTTATAAAACAATAACCCCAGAGCAAAAGTCTGCCATTAATATGTTGATTATGTTAAGATGAGATGCATTGTATTTACTGGAATGATGCCAATGAAATGAACAAAAGCCTGTCAATCAAAGATGGTCTTTGTGTAAAACTTTCTTCTCTTTTGTAGGTAAACTCTATGGAAGAGGATCCACAGATGACAAAGGTCCAGTGTTGGCCTGGTTTAACTGCATTGAAGCCTATGAAAAGACCCAGCAGGTAAAGATCAATTTGATAGAATTGAAATTGAAAGTGATGCTTGTGAAAGAAAAAGAAAACAAGTTTGCAGCACTTGAATGGTTTGCAGGAGGCTGATGAAATATTGTTGTGCATTGATACAGATTCTGTCACACTGTTTTGGTTTAAGTTGGTTCATATGATAACTTTGTTGTTTGGGAATAGTGGTTGAAAACATCCGCTTTGATCTGAGTTTCCTGACTGGACTCCTGTTAGGATGTCAGACTGGAAATGTGAGGCAGGTTACACTGGCAGAACCGGTTTCTGTCAGTGACAAAGAAAGATTTAAAGCTGAGTTGAACTGAACTGCTGTGAAAGGATAATCTTTGTGAACAGTGGTAATGTTAGTGAATCCTGTAGCTTTGCTTTTGATATGTGAGCTGACAAGCATTTACATGTTTGGATGGGTTTTTTGGAGCCTGTTTTTATCAGGCACAGAGACATCCATCCATCCATCCATCCATCCTCTATACCCGTTTCTTCCTTTTAAGGGTCACAGGGGTCACTGGTGCCCATATCCAGCCATCACAGTGCGAGGGGCGGGGTACACCCTGGACAGGTC
>JARVJO010000155.1:13780260-13813234 GCA_031762555.1 Cynodonichthys magdalenae | reverse complement strand
GTACCCGGAGAGAACCCACGCATGCACAGAGAGAACATGCAAACTCTACCCAGAAAGGTCCCCGGGCCGGGATTTGAACCGGCAACCTTCTTGCTGAGAGGCAACAGCTCTACCAACTGAGCCACCATGCCGCCAGAGACAATAACAGGGCATAGTCAAAGGTGGAGGTGCTGCTATAATAGGAAGTTATAATCTATACGTGAATCACTCTAGTGTTTCTAAATGTTATTTCGATGTCTGTCTTTTTTTCATACAGAAACTTCCTATCAACATCAAATTCTGCTTCGAGGGGATGGAGGAATCTGGATCCGAAGGTCTGGACGACCTGGTGTTTTCTAGAAAAGACACGTTTTTCAAAGATGTGGATTACGTCTGCATCTCTGACAACTACTGGCTGGGCAAGACCAAACCCTGCATCACCTACGGTCTGAGAGGAATCTGCTATTTCTTCATTGAGGTGAAGTCTTACCGTTGAGCTTATTCAGCATGGTAAATGTAAAGTATTGCAAAATCAACCTCAGCCTAATTTAATGAGGCATTTTAAAATGCCTGTGACATGGATATCCTTCAAATACAAAAACATATTTAAGAAACTTGAATTTGGCTCAAAGTGAAACAGGAAGTTACATCAACGGGGAACTCTTTTAGAGAGAAAACTTCCTGTCTTTATTGAAAAAATATTATTTGACCTCTGACTCTTCTTCATCTCGCTGTGTTGGTGACTCAGAATAATTTAAAGAAACATCAGATTCTACTCTACAATCAGTGTTGTTAGCTGTTGTAACGATGCTCTGTTCACTTGCAGACATTCTCCTTTGACATCACTTCCTGTTATTTCCAATGCAAATATCTCAACTGTTCCTCTTAGCAGAGTGACATTTTTTTTCTTTAATATTTTATCAATGGTATCTTTACAAAAATGCATTTATATTTATTACAAAAATTTGACGTCACAGGCGCTTTAAATTCTGCTTTTATTTTTTAATTTGAAGGTTGAGTGCTGTGATAAAGACCTGCACTCTGGTGTTTTCGGTGGCTCGGTTCACGAGGCGATGACTGATCTGATTACGCTCATGGGTACGCTCATTTACACCATAAAATATTTTCATCTTGAATGTGTTGCTTGTTTGGAATTTTAGTTTTGAGGTTATTCATTTCATCACAGGCTCCCTGGTTGACAAAAAGGGGAAGATTTTAGTTCCTGGGATTTACAACGACGTGGCTCCTCTGACGGAAGAGGAGAAAAAACTGTATGAGAAGATTGATTTTGACTTGGATGAGTACTGCAAAGATGTTGGAGCTGGGAAGCTGCTGCATGATACAAAGGCAAAGAAAAGCTCTGTGATCCTTCCTTTTTAAGTAGAAGGTGAAATGTGTTGCCTTATTCTGTCATTTTTGTCCTCGTAGGAACAAATCTTAATGCACCGCTGGAGGTACCCATCTCTTTCTCTTCATGGCATCGAAGGGGCTTTCTCTGAAGCAGGAGCTAAGACAGTTATACCCCGCAAGGTCAATGGCAAGTTCTCCATCCGCCTCGTTCCTGACATGGACCCCAAGATTGTGGAGAAGCAGGTAAAGGACAAATCTTCCAAAAGTTAGACATTAGATGACGGCTCAGAATTAGACATTTCCATTGACGTGTTCCAGAGAACCACTTCTTTTTGGACCGTTCAGATTTTGTTTATATTTTGTTCAAAAAGAAACTTGTTTTTATTGATGGTTTCCTATTTTCCTATTTTCCTATTTTCCTATTTTTATTTAGGTGGTTGATCACATACAGAAGACGTTTGAAGATTTGGGAACCCCCAACAAAATGAAAGTGTACATGGGCCACGGAGCCAAAGCCTGGGTGTGCGACTTCAACCACCCACACTACATGGCTGGTAGAAAGGCCATGAAGACAGGTATGAATCTGTTTAGGTAACTAAATGTTTTCACTTAAACTACTTACTGCATCCAGTTCAGCATAAATCATAAGGTAGTGCAGATGATAAACACAGGTAAAAACAATTAAAATATATGAATAAAATTATGATTGTTTGATGTTTATTCATCATTCTTGGTTCATAATTTTGCACATAAAAAGTTGGAAAGTTCATCTTTTTTATATTTCTTTCCTCTTTGCTGTTGTCAAGTCTTTGGAGTAGAGCCGGACCTGACTCGTGAAGGAGGTAGCATCCCCGTCACCTTGACCTTCCAGGAGGCCACGGGTCGGAACGTCATGCTGCTTCCTGTAGGATCCTGCGACGATGGCGCTCACTCTCAGAATGAGAAGATCAACAGGTTTAATTTTACATATCTTGAATTTATTTATTTTTTTTTATAAACGTACTCATAAGAAAAAAAAGAACAATGTTTTTTTGTCTTATTTTTATTTTTTTAGATCAAACTACATTCAGGGAACCAAGATGCTGGCTGCGTACTTCCATGAGGTTTCACAACTGGAATGAACTGATGTCTAATCGTGAAATTAAAAAAATCAATCTTCATTATCAGAGCTGGGATCATTTTGGAACATTTTTACAATCCACCTGTCACACTTTTATAGGCACTACTGAAAATAAAGTGATTTTGTTACACTGTGTTGTCCTGTTTGATCAACTGTTTAAGATATTTACAATAATAAAACTTTATAAAATGAGTGACTTGGCAGAATGATGGGACAGTGGTTAGAGCTGTCGCCTGTCAAAGTGAAGGTCTCAGGATCACCTCCCAGCCTGGGACTTTCTGGGTGGAGTTTACATGTTCTCTCTGTGAATGCATAGGCTTTCTGTGTAATTGGGTTTTCTCCCATGAACTTGCATGTTAGGAGAGAGGCACCGAATGACACTGTGACCCATAAAGAAAAGACGGTAAAGATGATGAATGGATGAAAATAAGTGACTTTGCAGCTTCTTGGTGTGTTTGACAAATTCACTTCCAATTCCAGAAAATGCAATTTGTTAAAAAGCAAATGGAAACAATGTTTCAATGGGCAGTATCACCAAAATTCTGATCAGCCACTAAAATCTTGACTCATGACTCCATCTAGAGTTCATTACCTGAAACTGCACAACATTTTTACATTTTTAACACCCACACATTAAAATAATATGAACTTATATATAAAATATGTCAGTGTCTACAGTCAATTATAAAAGATAGCACGATTTACAAGTACATTTTTATTTGAAATTATGTCGCTAATTTAAACCGTACTGTCGCTTTAAATCTGACAGGAAGTGCGTCACTTTAAAGCGCTCGCTTTTGTTTTGAAACTCCGAGGCAGCAAAACAAATCTCACAAAGATATGTGAAAATAATATATATCTTTTAAATGAAATATAAACTTTTTTATATCTTTGATCAATTTGTGAACAATTTTGCATTTAAAAGATCCGATTCAGGGATACAAGAAGTGACAACGCTGGCGCGGGAAAATCAACAGTACTACTTCCGCTTTGCTTCTGAACGTCGTAAAACTTGAGACAAATGATGTCGTTCATTTGTTAAATTATAGAAATGTTCAGTACAGAAAATGGAATGTAACGAGACACATTACATCTTAGAATATATGCAATGTCGCGTTTGTTTTTAGCTTGGATCTTTGAAATAATCAAATAATGGAGTGAATTATTGATTCTGTTTGTGGTTACTATGGATCGGTACAACGAGGTAAAGATCCTGCTGAAAAGCTGGGAGCAGGGGTTTGTCAGAGAGCACCAGAGGAAACCCAACAAGGTGATTTAATTGTTCACATTGCAACTGTTTATTCTGTTTATTCATACAACACAGCTACAGTGTTTACCGTGGCAGCTTGTTTACCTTTCCAGAAAAGTAAACAAGCTTTGTTTTTTGCAGGAGGACATTGATCAAGCTCCAGAGGAGACAAGAAGTGAGTACTGACTTTAAATTTTGACACATCTTGCCACACAAAAATGAACATGAACCCTGAGAAAAGGGACTTACCTTTATTTTGTTAATTTTTGCAGATCTGTATAAGGAGTACAAGAGTTTAAAGCAAGCCAAAGAGAACAGCAGCACTGATGCTTCCAGCAGTCAAACTAAAACTCAGCCTAACTCGACTCATAAGGTCCTGAACAAAAGCTTGTTGTTAAAAACAACTTGATTATCAAATGTGATGGAGGATTACTATGGTGTCTGTAATCGTTTCAGTTTTTCTCTATGTAAACAGTCTTTTGCTGTTTATCAATAGAAAGTGAATTTGTTCATTTATTTTCTCTCTTGGCCTTTGTGTTGATGTAGGAGTCGGATTGTTGGGGCGCCCATTTGAATCGTAAAGCGATGCCGGTGTCTGCTCCGCGACTGACATCCCAGGACAGAGACAGTCTGATGGCTTCCTCCCAGTATTACGGGCTAAAGCTTAAAAATAACCTTGCTTCACTAAGTAAAGTGAGGATAACTTAAAACAAAAACTGAGCTCAATCATTTTAACAAAAGTGAAAAGAATGGTCTTAACCAACAAACTGATAGGGGAAATATTCATCTGGTTCCAGTACTGTTATTAATTTCTTTTATGACTGCAGGAGAGGCCTGTCTCACTGAAGAAATCCCACCGAACTGGTCGAGTTCCTCTGAATTCTCTGAAAGATTGTCAGACAACAAATGGTACCAGTTCATCCACTGAGGCTGAAAAGAGCCCAACCGTTGATGGAGATCTCAGCCTCTTCTCTCCAAGGTAACTAAAAAGACTAATTCTGACTCATTACCTGCGTATTATCAGCAAGGTTTTGATAAAAATGCATTTGTTTCTCCTCTAGCAGTAGATGGAGGTGAAGATTATTAAACACTGGTCACCTTGTATTTTAAATAATACAAAATAAATGGGTTTATATTTTATACCATTTAGTTTACTTCTACTATAAGAGTCAAACAGTTTCTTAAAACCTTGAGCAAAATAATTAACTAGTTTGTTGTTATGTTTTTATTCCAGAGGAATGAAGCCATGCCAGGGTTCACTGTGTTTCAAAACACTCAGTTCAGTAGAGCCTGAGGAGCACTTTAAACCATTTGAACCTGAACCTGCAGATGTTGTCAGAACCTACAACAACAGTAGTTCTGATGCTAATAATAAAGACATCAGCTCTAAGTTAAATCCCATCAGCCCGTCCTCATCTTCCCAACGCATGTTTGGAAACACAGAAGAGTTCACTGAAAGTGCAGGAGACAGAACAGAAATGTTAGAAAGTCCACATAGAAGTCCTGATCCTGGTCCTTCAATTGCTTACAGAGCGGGGTTGTTTAAACAGCCTTCTCTCAACAGGCTGAGCTGTGTAGACAGGAAGTGGTTGGAAAGGTGTCAGGTGTTCGGAGAGATGGAAGCAGAGGAGAGGCCTGGCGGAGGCAACCAGGAATTAAAAACGGAGCAGAGAAAAGAAAAAGAAGATGAAAGAGCAGGAAAAGTTGAGAGAGCTGAAGATAAAGAAAAAAGCGAGGTAAAGGAAAAGTTTAATGACGCTCAACAGCGTACTCGAAAAAGCAAAGCAGAGGGAGAAAGAAAGGAGAAAAAGAACAGCGATGAGGAGATGGAAGGAGGACAGACACCGCTCGCTGCACCAGATGACGACAGAGAGAGTCCAAAATTACAAAGTGCAAAGAAAAGAGGGAGGAAGAGGCAGAGAGAGGGGGGCGACATGGAGGGAAGTGGTACAGAGGAGGAAGGAGTGAAAAGGAAGAGGAAGAATTGTAAAAAGAAAGAGGAAAGCTGTGCAACCTCAAATGATGGAGGAGGAGAGAAGAAAAGGAGAACCAAGAGGAAAGAAAAAGAACACGGAGAGGAGGAAGAAACAAAAGTACCAACAAAGGTAAGAGATGTAATCATTTCAAATATTATTATTATATATATAAGCTGTTTGTTTATTAAAGGTTTAATATTCTGTCATTTCCAATAAGGCTCCCCAGGAGAACTTGTTTGGAGAAATAGAGGAAGAGTTCAGAACTAAAAGAATGTGTCAAACACAATCTGTCAGAGCCAGGTAGGAGCAAATGCAGCCCGGCATAAAATATTTCTATTGGAGTCATTCTTCTCTCATTTTAACAGAACAACAAAAGGTGCAGAGGGTAACTTTGTGAAGATAAACCTGAAAAAGAAATCTCATGTCAAAGGATACGCATTAAGGGGGATGGCTTTACGCAAACAGGTACGTTGTTTGTTTCTGTGATTGTGTTCATGCAAAATAAACGTATGTCCTTTTAAAAAAAAAAAATGGCAACAAAGTTCTGTTTAGAAATTCTGCATCCAGTTCAACATGAATTATGATAAACTCAAATTCATCTGGGGATTTTGTTCTTCGGTTTCAGAACTTGTCCGTTTCTGTTTCTTGCAGTTGTACATGCAGAAGTTCCAACTGAAAGGCGAACGTTTTGGTGGAGGAGGTGGATATCTGGGCCGTGGACGAAGAGGGGGTTTTAGAGGGGGGCTCAGTCGACAGGGGGACACCTGCTACAAGTGTGGAGGGATGGGACACTGGGCTATGGACTGCAGGGGACGAGGTGAGGCAGCTGCGCTCGTACAAAATGACTGATTGACTTTAAAATAACACAGACACGTCTCCTGCACTGAGATTAAGCTTCTTTACTTTTTTCCAGTTTAGCCTAATTTTTGTTTCCCTTCTGTTTCTGTTTTGTAGCACCTCCACCTCCTGTTTCTGTTTCTGAGGATCAGCCTGCAGAGGAGGAGCCATTTGAACTACCCACCCTGGAGGATGTTGCCAGGGCAACGGGAACGCTGCGACCTCATCCACTGGGTACGTTTGTTGATTTAACTGTTAACATCCTGCCTGTTTCATTCCTGTCAGTAGGGCTGGACAATAAATTAACAATATACTGCATATTGCGATAGACACCTGATCAATATCAAGAGTAAGTATGTTTCATAGAGTGTTGAGAATTTCACTGAACTCTGATCCAGAATCGCACAGCATTCTGGGTGATGTTGTTAGAAGAAAGGCTTTAGCTGCTCGACCTTTCACGCCTCAGCTAAGCAACTAACGCTTTGGTAAGCTAGCAACAACCTGTTGAGTAACAAGCAGTCGTTTCATGTTTGCCACCATGCCTCAGAACTGCTTAAAACTAAAAAAGAACAACGTTGAGTGAAAGGAGAAAATGAGTGCAACAGCTTTAGGAGGAAATTATGGATAAAATAGGAAAAGTCACATCACCAGTTTAGCAGTATTGATCATCCTTTTTTCTCTTGGTCTTTTTTTTAAAAGGGTAAAGCAAATAAATAATAACACGCCCCTCATTTTTTGAGTTTAAAAAGCATTGAAAAAAATCTAATCCTAATGTACGTATATTGCTACCACTAATTTCAGACAGACTTCAGCTTTTGCTGTGCGCCCTCTAGTGGGGAAACATTATTTGGGGACACATGTTCAAGGACGAGCAGCACTAACTTCCTGTTCCACCTCCCAGATCAGAGCAGAAGTTGGTTGTTAAATTAGCAAGATGGATTTTTTAGAACATGTAGCTAACATCCAAGTCTTTTATTCATTGCTGCTGTTAACAAGAAAAAGAAAACAAGTTTTTTCCCCATCTGATTCCGGTGAGTAAACAACCACTGTTTATATGCTTCACCGTGCGACGAGAAAATATTGAAACGTCAGTCCCAAAAGTCAGTTAAAATTTACTCTTGTGCATAATATGACCCCCCTACTTTATGGATGAATTTTTTGGGTTAAATTTCTCGTATTATAAGTGCATAAATATAGTAGACAGTTGATTGTTCAGCATTTTCGCCCAACCTTAGCTGTCATTATTATTATATTTATGAAATGAACATTACGTTTTTTTTTTGTAAAATGTCTCGGGTAACACCACGCTGTAAACTCTGTGTGGTTTACGCTGCAGTGGCGTCCTCTCGTATCAACAACGAGCAGCCGGAGGAGGAAGCGACCAGCAGCCGTGAAGACGACGTGCTGCTGAATGTGATCCGTCCTGACTACGAACGTCCTGCTCCTCCGCCGCCCATGAAACCCCTTTATCAACTTACAGAAGATGGGAAAGTTCAGGGTAAAAGCTGTAAACTGGGATTAAGACTATCTGGAAACAAAACTAGATATGAAATGAACCTTTCACCTGTGTGTTTCCATGTTTCTGTGCAGAAACACCAGATGAAGTCTATTCTACTTTAAGAGGCCTCGGCTATCAGTCGTTTAGAGCGGGGCAGGAGAAGGCTGTCATGAGAATCCTGTCAGGTATTTGGAGTGGCACATCCTGTGCACACATATGTTTTTAAACGTTGAATGCATGCTCTCACTTTTACCTTCAGGCCTCTCCACCCTTGTGGTGTTATCTACTGGGATGGGTAAATCGTTGTGCTATCAGCTGCCAGCTTACCTGTACGCCCAGCGATCCAAGTGCATCACTTTGGTCATTTCTCCTCTAGTTTCTCTCATGGACGACCAGGTAAACATCTTCTTGAAGTGCATGAAAAAAGTAATTTTGATACACATTTGAATGCCTTTGTATGTGTAGCTGTCAGGCCTTCCCTCCAAGCTGAAGGCCGCCTGCATTCACTCCAACATGACGATGAAACAGAGAGAAGCTGCCATAGAAAAGGTAACGCACACAGAAATGTGCTCAGGGGTGAAGTAAAATGAGTTTATATTTATATATTTCCCTTTGTTTTTCCAGGTGAAGTCTGGTCAGGTGTGTGTGTTGCTCCTCTCTCCAGAGGCTTTGGTTGGTGGAGGAGGTTCGGGTGCGGGATGTCTGCCCTCGGCTCAGGAGCTCCCTCCTGTGGCCTTCGCTTGTATAGATGAGGCTCATTGTGTCTCCGAGTGGTCACACAACTTCAGACCCTGCTACCTAAGGCTCTGTAAGGTGGGTCAACGATTAAAATCTCGCTGTGAGCTGATTTTGGGGTTTAACAGACCACATTTGTATCTCCTGCACAAATTCACTTTTTACCTCTAAATATAGCAAAATTTCAAATATTTCTCTCAGAAGGAAACAAAACACTCAAGCAGGTACTCTCTCTAGGTACTGCGGGAGCGCCTGGGAGTGCAGTGCCTGCTGGGACTCACAGCTACAGCCACACTGTCCACTGCTCTGGACATCGCTCATCATTTGGACATCAGCGATCAGGACGGCATTGCTGTGAGATCTGCAGCTGTGCCGCCAAACCTGAATCTGTCCGTGTCCATGCATAAGGAGAAGGATCAGGTCTGAGGAGGGTTTTTTTTTTGCATCGTTTTATTCCATAAATTATAGTTCTTCTGTTTTTATTTTCTCTCTTTGTGCCTCTTTTGATTTCAAGGCTTTAGTTTCCTTGCTGAAAGGGGATCGTTTTGGTTGTTTGGACTCGGTCATCGTCTACTGTACCAGGCGAGAGGAGACGGTTCGTGTTGCTGCACTGCTCAGGACCTGCCTGCAGGGGGTGCTAGTGAAAGAAAACACCCAAACAAGCGACAAAATCAAGACGCAGAACTCCGTTGACCAGAGAAAAAAAGAATTAGGTTATACAAAAAAAAAATTATATATATATATAGATATTTCTTTTATGTATTTATAAAGAGCAGTCTTTTTTTTTTTTTTGGTTTTCCAACTTTTTATTTAATTTTATTTTTAATATTCAGCACGGAAAAAAATTCGTAAACCCCTGAAATGGCAGGCGGAGGCGTACCACGCCGGCCTGTCGGGGTCCGAGCGTCGCCGCGTTCAGAACAACTTCATGTGTGGGGAGCTGCGAATCGTTGTGGCCACGGTGGCGTTTGGCATGGGGCTGGATAAGTCTGACGTTCGAGGAATCATCCATTACAACATGCCAAAGGTACTTTTATGAATTCAAGCTATCGGAAACATTTTAGTGCCTCAACAAGTGTCAATTATCTAAAATTCTTTTCTTTTTTTTTCGCAGAGCTTTGAGAGTTATGTTCAGGAAATTGGGAGAGCAGGGAGAGATGGAGAACCGGCTCATTGCCACCTCTTCCTGGACCCTGAGGTGAGTCGTAAGCTGTAGACAAAAACTAAAACTTCAGTTAAAACTTTTAGATTACTGCAATCGATTAACATTTTTGATCTGGTATTTGAATGAATTTGTACAAAAGTAAACATAGTTGAGTTTTATTTGTTTTATCTATAAATATTTCCATGTAAAGTCAAGCTTTTAGGACTCTTCCTGTTTACTTGTCATGAATGATTAGTGACTTGGTAAATAATTCATAAAACATTAATGCAAATAAATCTGTCATTTATATTGCATGTTCCAGTAATACACTGAATGCTGTGTGTGTTTGTGTGGGAAAATAGGGTGGTGACCTCCATGAACTCCGTCGCCACATCTATGCAGACACCGTCGACTATTATACAGTCAAAAAACTGGTCCAGAGAGTTTTTCCTGCATGCAAATGTAAAAAGATCCATGAAAAACAACAAGAGCTGTGGAAGGTAAGCCAGTTTCTAGTTGTGTCTGCAGACTACATGATGTTATATCTTCCTGTAAAATAAAAAAATATATATGTATTTTGTCTGTGTTTGCAGGATGTTGAAGACTCTGAGCTGCTGGAGGTGGTGGACGTGTGCGATCAGGAGAGCAGCCTCCACCATCCTGCTCAGGAAGACACGGGACAAACAGAGAATCAGGAAGCTCCAGCCTTACAGGTGATCAAAAAGAAAAATTGTCTGTTTTATTATTAAAAGTCTGACAAATTATGCAACAGTGTATTTTACTAAATCTGAGCTTGTTTTTCATGTAAGACACTGGATCAGAATGCTAAGCCTGAGCTTATCGCTGAAGAAAATGAAAAGAAAGAGGCGGATGGGTCGAAAGATGGCGTGGGGGTTAAGGACGAGGAGGCTGATTGGCCGAAGGAGCGAGCGTGTCACACTCATGAAAGAGCGATTCCTATTCAAGACACCGTGGAGGCTCTGGACATCACAGAGGAAGGTCGGTTCAAATAATAACTAAAAACATGCTAAATTTTGGCTCGTTATGGACATGTGGATGTTTCAGGCGTGGAAACCCTGCTCTGCTATCTGGAGCTGCATCCACAGCGGTTCGTTGAGCTCCTTCACCCCACGCTGTCTGTGTGCTCGGTCAGATGCTATGAAGGACCCAGACAGCTGCAAAGAATCACCAAAATGTAAATCTAAAATTATATTCAGTTATGTTTAACATATAAAATCCACATAAACAGGACGAAAGATTCTTTTCATCTGCTTTCTGTTTCTAGCTGCCCTCCGGTTGCTGTGGTGTTGGCCAGGAGGAGGCTGGCCGGTGAGCGGGTGTTGAGCTGTAGTCAGCTGGAGTTTGACGTCGTCGAGGTAGCGGACACTATGGGATGGCAGCTTCCTGTTGTAAAGAGAGGACTCAGACAGCTGCAGTGGAGCACTGACGGAGGTTAGTTGATGAGATCAGCTGGAGTTTCAATCAACAGGCTTTGCTGAGGCTGATTGTTTATGTTTCAGGAGGCGGAAGAAGCGGCATCCTGGTTGAATTCTCAGCTCCTTCTTTCTACTTCCGTTCCTACGGCGACCTGAGCGATGAGGACATGGACAGGGTTTGTCAGTTCCTCCACAGTCGAGTGCAGGAGCAAGAGAGAACGCAGCTCTTCCAGCTCACGGCTTGTTTTAAAGCCTTTAAGAGGTAAAGTCAGACGATTAAAATCGTCTTTGCTGTCCTCCAGCTAAACGTTAGCTGTTCCAAAGGTTTTTTTTTTTCCCTTTTTGTTAAAGCAAAAACTATTACTTGTTCAAAACCTTTCCAACAACCAGATCTCACAGTGACTGGATGTGGAGAAATTTATATTTCAAATTTGCATCACTTTCCTTTTATGCATTTAGGTTTCCTTCTGCTTTTGTTCCTCATTTGTGCTTTTTTTTTTTTGCTCCAGTGTTGCCTTCAAAAGCGTGACGTCCTGTGTGGACGATCTGGACGAGAGTCGCAGTTTGCAGCTGAAAAAGCATCTGTCCGAGTACTTCAACCAGAGGAGAGAGCGAGATCACACGCTGAAACCTGAGGACCTCGAGGAGCTCAACACGTATAAGGTTCAACATGGATTTTTAGAAGTTATTTATTTATTTTTTTAATGCAAGAACACTGTGGCTCACTTCTTTGTGTTTTGCAGCTGTTGGAGTGGGAGGATCAGATCAGAGCAGACATTCGGTGTTTTCTGTCCTGCCGAAGTGACGAGAAGTTTTCTGGACGAGCTGTTGCTAGAGTCTTTCATGGCATTGGTGAGAAAACACACCCGAGCAAGCTTTCATCACATTTTTAATCATTTAATCTCTTATGCATTTAAATGTTTGTTTTTAGCTCACACTGGTTTAGGTTCAACTTTTTGTTTTTATGGTTTCAGCTGCGGATTTATTTTTTCAAGCTTCTACTTTGATTCTTGATTTTTATTGATTATTATTATTTTGCCTCCTTCCATATTTCCATGTAGAAAATCGACTACTGCACTATATATAAAAAATATATACATAAAACACCTAAACATGTGGACCAGAAGAGGTCATCAGAGAACCACTGCTTTGTTTTAATGACCTCACTTTGTGTCATTACAGCCTCTCAGTTAACAGATAAAACATTTTCATGTTAGAAATAAAAAAAATGTAACACATATTTTACTACAACGTAATCTCTGTCTGTTCAGTGTCGTAACTTTTTTATTTTTAGTTTCAAAAAGTAACTTGTTGGGAGTTTTGATTGTCATGTGCTTTCATTAGACCTCAGAACTTGGGTCATTTAAACGTTGTTAAAGTCAAATTTATCTCTAAACTTTTTTTTTTCTTTGTAGGAATGCACGTTATTTTGCTTTAGGTGACCAGAATGGAACAAAAATTGCAATTTCTTATTTTATTTTTGTTAGTGAATGCAGCAAAGCTAAGCAGCTATTTCTCATTAGTGTTTATGGTGCAGACGTTTGGGTAAAAAATTGTGAACTTTTTACTGTAAAAAAAAACTAGTAAACAAATATTGAATTTAACCAGAATTTTGTGAAAAAACTTTGTGTTATATTATTTTTGCGCCTCAGAGAGAAATTTTTCAGCTTTACAAAAATCAGAAACTAATCGATTTTTTTTTAATTGGGAAGAAGTATTTTATCATGTTGAGCCTTGAACAGTTTTTTTCTCAATATTCATTTTTGTTACTATATAAAATGAAGGTATGTGTTTAAGGTACAGAATTCTGTTTTTCTGTTTTTTTTTTTTTTTTTTTTTTTTTAAGAAATTTGACTCCTAACTTCCTCACTGAGACACATTAATACAAATTAAAAATCTTTCTGTTTAAACAGTTCAGTTATCAACAAACTGAGTTTGAGGTTTATTTACAAGCTAATTTAAGACAATGATTTGTGTTGCAGGGAGTCCTTGCTATCCTGCTCAAATATATGGCAAAGACAGGCGTTTCTGGAGGAAATACATCCAGTTTGACTTCAACCAACTCATCAAATTAGCCACACAGGAGATCATTCACTTCAAGTGACCGGTTTAACCAGAACACAGCTGTTTTTGTTCAGCTCAGATTGCATACACAGGTTTTCTGTTGTGTGTTTTTTTTCATAATATTAATTTTGTTTTGTATATTAATTTCATTGTCATAACTTTTAATTCAATAAAAAAATAATATTTTTGTAGTTAAGATTTTCATTGTTTGATTAGAAAAATGGAATGTAATAACTAAGTTATGCTCTAAAGTCGTGCAGATTAAATGAACAATAACTCAAACACTTAATCCACTCAGCATTAAGCTGCAACCTCAGAGCAGAACTCACTCATGGAAATAAAAGTAGATTAAAACCTGGGCGTGGTCGTTCTGAAGCCACCTTTATCCGTTTGACTGCTGACTCTGAAAACTTTAGACAGTGAATAAGAAACAAATATTAACTTTTATTGACCAGAACTACTGTGCAAATTGTCTAGTCATTTAATAGATTATATTTAATAATTTCATTTTCTATCATTTTTAATGTTTCTTCAGCCTCAGCAGGTACAAGTGAACACACACTTTTTTTGTGTGGATAACTTAGAAGCAGCAGACTGTTAAAAAATAAATAAATTTACTTACCACTTCTACTATGTACAGAATCATTGCAACAACTGTATCAACTCATTTTTTAGAGACAATAGAAAAAAAACAAGAAAGGGTTTAACTTTCTGGGAATAAAAAAGCCCAGGGAGGGTTTTGTTCTGGTAAGAAATTACTCAGTTGTCAAAAGAACTGAATGAATAATTCTACATTCATCAGCTGACAAAACCAGACTGAAAATAGGCTGAAATCATTCTGCTGCCTTCTAACATGTAAAACTTAAAAAAAGCAACTGTTGGATTAATATTGTATGATAGCATATGACGAACCAGTAAAAAAAGTTTATCTTTTAACAGCACACATCTTGACTAAAATGTAATAATTCTTGTGGCAAAGTTATTTGAAATGATGCTGAGCATATTGAAGCTTTAGCTGACTGAAACTCAGCTTAGTCCAGACTGGGAATTTCAATTTAACTTGGCATTAAAATCCGGAGCAAACCCTTTTTTGTCTGCTAGCAAAAGATCTCATGAACCACTAGATGTTAATGAAACCCTTACAAAGTAATGACTGGATGAGGATCCACAGCTGGCATCTTCTCCACGTGAAGCATTTAATTTAACTGGAAGTGTTTTCTGCAAATCAACCATTCATTATCTTTGCACAATAACAGTCATTCAGTCAAACACAAAACTGCAATCCAGGAGTTATCTGCACTTAAAACTACACTTGGCATGGCTGGAAACTCTTCTTGTTTTTAGTGCACGTATGTCACAACAGCAAGTTAGTCTTTAACTGCATCATGAATTCAGCTGCTCATCTTCAGCTCCTCTTGGTTTATTGAAGTCACACTGTTGTCCTCTTAATAAACACTTCTCTAAAAGCCATATTATACAGTATAACAGACGGAAAGCACAAAGGTCGATTTTTTAGATGGGACTTCTTTTATTGTTTTATTGGTACAGTAGGTCAACGAGATCCGGAGGCCTAATTATAGATGTGAGTTTTAAAATCTGCCGGCAGCTGCACTCATCTTGTCACACATCCAGCAAACAGCCCAGTTGTTCTGGTTTAATGGGCTGTTTTGTCTCAGTTACAGTCCGATCATCTGTTCTGCACACAGCCGTCACATGAATGTGTAATCTTACGCAGAGTGATAAATGTCTGCCTGCATGTTATTACAGTGATTTGTCAGCGGACTCTGTCCCACATGAAAATGCTCATCAGATTAGAAGACAGATAACTTGAACTTTTTATTGACAGTCTGGATTAAATGAAACAATAGCTGCACATTTAACAGTGAGGTTTTATGGTTAATATAAAAGTTAATATCTTACCTGTTGCAGATAGATTTTAACAAAATGAAGATTGTCATTTAAAATTAGGTTGTCAAAAAAGGTATTTACTACAGGTAAGATTTCAATTTTTTATAACTTTACACACAAAAAAAAGTTAAAATATCTGAACTATCTAGTTTTGTTTTTATGGTTTTATATTCTTTATTGGCAAGTATTTATATAAAGCTCTGAAAACGTTTTTCCATATCTGTCTAAAGAGAGTAAGAGAGGAAAGGCATATTTGCCTTTATCACTTAACTCAGCTTTTATAGTTGTAAAAAAGAACAGAAAAAACTTTTAGAAACAATTTTAATTATTCACAAGTCACAATAAAGATATCACAAAAGGTAAAGCTTCAACAAGTGTAGTGTGTTTATACACCAAAGTAAAAGTACATTTAATTTTTTGTTTTCATCATATATTTTTACGAGATTAAAGGACTCCAAAACATTTTTATCAAAGTGCACAAAAAGAACAAGTTTGTTCAAAGCTGACAGAAACTAACGTATGTAGATTACACAATCTGACATCTCATTCTGGTTTATGACAGATGCTTCTAATCTTGTGGGGGTTATCTAGTAAACACTGATTACCATAGAAAAACCTGCATTTTATTTAACCAAATGTTCATCATCAGAAACATGTGCCGATGATGAGTTTTCTTTGAAAATTAGGTAATAATTAGGCCAATTATGATGACATATACAGTACATTTATTCAGCACACTGCTGAGTTTGTTCAAGATAAAGTGCTCATTAGTTTAATTTATAAACCACTCAATTCAGTTTATATAGCACCTATTTGAAGTACATTAAACTTAAAAGAAATTGTCTGAACTGGTAAAGTTCTCTGCTTTTTAGAAATATATATATTTAACACAATATAATGTTAACATGTTTGCATGTCTGTATAAAGGATATAAACTGATATTAATATAGAAAATTCCTACAAACTAAATCTATATTTTTACTGGAGCAGCAGTTCTGATGACTGTTTTTATCGCAACTTCAACACTTTTGTCTAAACTTTGTCACAGATAATCCAACCATTTAAGAGAAACTCCACAACGTTGTAAAAAGCTCAAGCCAGACGTTTTTGTGTAGAAACTTCAACTAATTCAGACAGTTCTTTGTTTTTTATGTGTCAGTGTTGACA
The DNA here is from genome assembly GCA_031762555.1 of Cynodonichthys magdalenae. Taxonomy (NCBI): domain Eukaryota; kingdom Metazoa; phylum Chordata; class Actinopteri; order Cyprinodontiformes; family Rivulidae; genus Cynodonichthys; species Cynodonichthys magdalenae. Next base: position 13,796,771 of record JARVJO010000155.1, on the reverse strand, counting down.
TTATTGCACCCTGCTTTCGATTGATTTTTTTATTTAAAAAAAAAAAAAGTCAAGGCTTTAATTTTGCATTGAAGCATCTGGCTGTGTTTGGTTTAGATCAACTTTTTATTCAGTTCTTGTACTCCCTTTTGACCACGATGAGTAAATATCTAAAAACTTCCAGTAATGTTCATGCGATTCTTAACTAAAGACGTTACAGTTTCCCACGTTGCTCCCACAAGCGAAATAAACTCCCAGGACAGCTGATGTTCTAAATATAAAACTATTAAAAGTGGATTTTATCTTCAAAAAGTGACAGCAACAGAAGAATACTCCACCCGGTCAGAATGCCAGCATTCTGTAGGACAAAGTTCAGCCACTTATTCTTGCTGTTGCCATGGATCAATGTAGGGAGCTGAAAGCATGACAAGGAAAATATTTAGTATTCCTGCTATATTAATGTCAAATTCATTGTTTGGTTTACTGTAATACTCACCATATCAGCCAGCCCCACATATAAAAAGAGTCCTGTAGCTACAGCTGCAATCCACTGTTGGGCTGCAAGATCCGTTGCTACAGACAGAGCAATATAGAGTCCAATAAATGAGGTCAAGGCACTGCCCACGTTTAAAAGCAATGCCCTGCGAACAGACAAACCGCTATGGAGCAGAATGGCAAAATCCCCTGCAGAGAAATAATATTTGTGTTACCGAGTCTTCACCTCAAAACACATAAAGTCGGTGTGAGTGATGGTTACCGAGCTCGTGTGGCAGTTCGTGGCAGAGAACCGCCACTGATGTGGCCAGACCAGACTTCCACGACATGGAGAACGCTGCACCTATCGCTAATCCGTCCGCCAAGTTGTGGATCCCATCCCCGATAGTTATCATGTACGGAAGCAGACGCTGCTCTGTAAATGCAACCAGACACAAAATGATAGTTTCTGTTAAAGTCTGTAGACTCATTAATTGTCATGTTGTGATGATGTCATGCTTTTTTTTTGTGTTTGTTGTTGTGTTGAGTTTGGTTCTCACCTCTTGTGTGGGGTTTGAGCTCTGACTGCTCTTTGAGTTCATCATCAACCTGAAATAGAATAAAAGGATATTTTATTGATTCCCCTGAGGAAAATGGATTTGCAAAAGCATCGGACAATTTCAGAAGTTAACAGCAATAAAATCAACCCTCATAATAATAAACAAAAAGTAATCATTATAACCACTACTACTGTGGTAAGGTCTATTGTGTGCCATTGTAGTAAATGATGTTATGTACAAGATGTGGCAGCTCTCAGATTATGTGTTGAGTGTCGACTGTCAGATACTACCACACCACCTTTTAGCTTAATACTAATAAGCTAATCAGCTGTGGCAGCCATCTTGAATAGGGTTGACAAATCATGATGATCATCCAATAATTACGTTCTGAGACATTTATTAAAATCTGTTTAGCTGTTTATGAGATATTTCGCTAATATTGCAGACGTGGGTAAAAGCATTCTTTCACCTTCCATGGCAGGTAATCAAAAGGTCTCACCAGGTCTGCTTTTGATGCCGACAGCGACTTGTCTCTCTGTTTCCTCTCCTGCTGATACATCTCTAAAACGCCCACATGGTCACAGTGATGAGGCTTGGATTCGTCCTAAAAGAACGACAAAATAATTCACAACTAAATATCAAAGCTAAAGGCAGGGTGCTGAACCCAAGTAAAATTTTGGATGTTTGTCTTTGGTGTTTTATCTCACCCCATGATGATGATGATGATGATGATCATTTCCTTGTGTGACCATAGAGAAGATGGTTTCCATCAGGTAAAAGATGTAGATGCCACCAATTACAGCCAGCATCTTGTATGTGTAGTCTGGAATTTCTTCATGAAGATCTTCTCCTGAATGTTGGTGGCTGGTGTCGTCGTCTTTGTGCACATGTAAACCCAGAAACTACAAAAAAACAACAATAAAAATAAATACAGGAACAAAAAATGTGAACTAATATATTTTGAGGCCTATTTTATAAAATACAACGTTTGCAAATGCTTTATTTATGTATTTATTTGGATTAAAAGGGTTTGGTGATGTCAGCAAATGTACGTTTTTCATAGCTGACAACTAAATTTGTTTGTTTCAACTTTTCCCTCGATGACATCACTAACCATGGGTATCAAGTGCAGCAGGGCGTCTCCAGTCAGCGAACCTACAGCCATGCTAATGCAAAACTGGATGCACAACTGGAACACATGGGTGCAGGAGGTACACAGCAGTATCACAATACCAAACATGGACATCAGCGTTATGATCACGTTGGCGATGGTTGCGTAGAGGTATCCTTTGTGAGGAAAAGAAGGTGGAGGAGATCAGCTTTAAAACACAAATAAAAGAACAAAAACAAAAACATTTTCAGTAGGCTTACTGTCGGTCTTGGAGAGCTCATCTGGCGTCACTGATTCTGTGACGTCTGTGCAGGCTCTGCTCAGGATTTGCTGGATGAAGGCAGGACTGAGCCGACCCATTGCGGACCGGTCCATCACAGAGGAGGCGGGGCTTTGGGCGGCCAAACCGAAGATATGAACGAGTTCTTCAGCTGAGAAACAGCGCTGTGAGAAGAGGAGGAGGAACAAAAATTTCACTTTCATTGTACTGTGAGAGACGGAGACGTCTTTTTAAAAAAATGTGTACTCTTTGTTGGTACATACACGTTCCCAGGTGTTATTTTCATGATGTTCATAACTGCTCCTCTTCCTCCGAAAGTGATCAGCATGTTTGTGATACTCATGCTCATTGTCTTCCAGTGGTCCTAGGTTCAAGTTCTTCATGAAAACCTCCAAATCTGCAGAACATGAACACACTACAACTGAGCAAAACAGCTCTTTGCATATAAAAGTCATCCCTAATAGTCAAACATTTAATTATAAACATTGTGTGCTTGTTTATGGTGATTATGCAGGATTTTAACTCCTGCTATTTACCCTGAACTGTGAAATTTTCTGAACCCATTTGGTGCATGATGTAGTCCAGGAAGAAGCTCTCCTCGGGTAGGGACTGACCACCGAAGCAGTTCCCCAGCAAAGCGTGGTACAGGACCCAGCCCAAAACCGCGCCCACTTCCTGCTTCTGGTCTGCTGACGATGGGTTGATCTTCATCATGATGCTGCTGGCTGCCACGCAGCTCTGGTTCATACAAGGCAGGAACACCAGGGATTAGCAGAAGAGACATTTACAGCACTGATGCCAGACTAACGGTTTACAGATCTGTTTTACTTCCTTATTAGATCACAGTTATGTAACATGTTTTATATTTTTCTAAAGACTTATTATTCTTTTACATTTGAATTGTCACTATGTTTAGCTTTAGTGGCCCGCAATAGCCTTAATATATATATTTTAGTACTCTGTATCAGTGATCTGAATGAAAACCTTCATGTACATTTTGTTTTTTAGAGTATAAAAAATATTATTTAAAAGGAGATTGTAATGAAACAGCAACTTCCTGTGCTTAAAAATACAAAGCAAGTACGAATAGACAAAAATGAAAATATATAGCGTAGCGTTCTGCTATCTGCATTCAATACATACATGCAAAAAGTAAAGGATTGAAAAAATTTTAAACTAGCAAAAAATAATGACAGGTATAAGCTGAACGCTTCAGCTCCTGTTGCATCATTTAATTCCCTTCATTGCCACAAATTCCCCCCGACTTCTCATCATTGAAAGCAGTGGTCCCTAAACATTTCAGTTTCTAATTTACAAGACATTGTGACAGAAAACTGCAACTCTGACAAGTAAGAAGTTTAAGAAACTAATTTGACTAAACTTTTATGCATTTATAAGTGCTGTTTTTCAACTCTTGAAATATCTATAGCAATATATGACGTTAAAAATACTTTCTAGTAATTAGGTTTGTTTCAGCTCCAAGTCTGTGAACTTTTAAAGCCTTAAAGACAAACTTTTTGCCCTATGGTGGAAGCAATCTAACTCACCTAAATCTTCTGAATCTTTCTGTTCAAATGTTTTATTCACATAAAACTTTAAAAGGATATCATTCCTTGAAGGAATGTATTTTGTTTTCTGCCAGTTTCAAACTATGATCATTTTATGATGAGAGGGGATCAAGTTTCAGCTGTTGTGGTCACTTGTAAAAGACGTTATGCATGATGTAATGTTACCTTGCTGTCTGACGGCTCATAATTGCTGTGCAGCTCTTGAAGCACACCTTCTAATCCATGACCGTCCATGTAGTCATGTGTGTGTTTGAGGTGGTCGTGGTGTGTGAACTTGTATAAGAACAGCTCGGTCTCCTCAGCCCACATCCCATCTTGTATCGCAGTGCACGTCTGGAGAGGAGAGGAAAGGTACAGGACACTGCCGGCAGCCAGAGCGGGGAACTGAGACACGCCGACGGTCCCGTTCTCTCTGACGCCCTCATCTTCATCCTCCCCGATGAGCTGATGAATGGCACCTGCCAGGTCACACTACCCATCCCCACAGAAACCAACCAAACAAACAGATCCATTATAAAAAGCAAAAACTAGCATATTCATTTACAACTTCATCCTGAATCGACTCCTGCAGATGTGCTGAGTGACACAAATAAAATATTTATATTGTTCATGTCAGCTTGGCACAACCGCCACTCACTATCACTTTCTTGCTATGTTGGTGGAGAATAAACTGCCCGTAATCTAATCTATAATCTCATGAATAGAAACATTTATTGTCTTTAAATTGGCACAACATTTCAGATAAGGACTGTAGAAAAAAAGGCTACAATATAAATGGAGAAAATCACCACAAAACGCTGACAAGCATCTATTCTGACCGAAGACACAATGTTTATGTTAAAGTTTCTTTTACCAAATAAATACAACACAGAACTGTTGAATTCATACAATTATTATTATTATTATTCTTATAAATAACTTTGGATGTTTCTGTAAGTTTGCTTCCACTACAAATCGAATTGGGTTTATTTAAATTTATTTGGAAAGGTGTGTCTATCAATCTTAATTTAATGTTTTTTACATATAAGATAATAAACCCTAGCAATTTAAGGTCCTATAAAAACTAAACAGTGTTATATGAAGTTTTTAACCTGAGGACATAAAGTTTATATTTTATGGAGCTCAGTTGTGTTGTAAAGAAGATGAAGGGACGAAGGATATCTGAAGCAAGTCTGATACCTGAATATTTATTTTTTTTAATGTGGTCTGATTTAAACCGTAATTAAAAGAAGCTGAAGCTGCAAAACTCACAAAAATAATTGACTGATATTATGTACATTTTTTAGCTTATAAAGTTTTCACTGCTACAACACAAATATAAAGTGAGCGATCACTGCCACAGATCTTTGTCTAAACTATGAGAAGTTGATTTTTACCAGAAATAAGTACAATTTACAGAATCAAGTATGCTTATTCGTCCACTTCTGTCCCCCATCAGCCACCTACAGTAGATATTTTTCAGTGTGTTCATCATTTTACAGCTGTCATCAAAGAAACTCCAGGACTTCGCTCTCACTTCCTGATAAAGCGGTTCTGTCTGAGCTGCTGGTTACAACACAGCTAATAAAGTCAGCACTGATATTAAAATGAACATACATCATGACTGAAAGTTAGGAAAATATAATTTAATCTCTTAAAAATGTGTTTTTTTTAATTGACAATATCTATAAGTTTATATAAATTATTTTATTACAAAGGTTTTTTTTTAAATCTGCACTATCCAACCACAATTTATGCTCTGGCTAAAACGCTGAATAATTGCATCAACAAAAAATTAACAGAATTCAAATATTTTTCCTGCACTTTAAGGAAACATGACTGCAGGGGTACAGCAGTGAAATTCAGAGAAGAAATCCAAGAAGCAAATCTCTTTCACACTTCTAAGGTGAGGCAGCTCCGCCCTAAAGAACAACCTTTAACTGGAATAATTTGAACTAATCACCTTCTGTATCACATTTCCAGTCTTGTACAGAAATTTGATTCTACTCTTTTTTTCCACTGACAGCTTTTGTGGAATCAGATTTAGAGCCTCAGACACAAGGCGTCACTTTTTACAACATTTAATATTAATTTATGAAATATATTTTATTATACTTTATTTTACCCTATAAGACCTTTTGGTGACCTATGGTTGTTTATATTTGTCCTACAAAAAGAAATGGACTTTGTTGCCACATTGAGAAGGTCGACTCAGTAACTAAAAAACAAGCCCAAATCATTACCCCTCCACCACCGTGCTTTTTAAATTCTGTTCTGATTTTAACATTAAAGTGCGTTCACTAATAAACAGACTTTTTTATAATTTGAAGGAGTAATTTTTCCCAATAAATACACATACTAATAAACAGAAATATCCCTGTCACTGACTGACATCTGAATGTACGAATCCTGAGTCCAAATACTGGCTTGTAAAGACTTCAACCAGTCAGCAAGAGGCTGAGAGAAGCAGGCCATCCACAGGGACTAAAAAAAAAAGATCCTATCTGTATAGCTGCGTACACTTTGCTCTGCACCATCAGACATTTTATCCTGGTCCAATCTGTACATAACTTTGTTCCAGAAGTTAAAGATTAAAGTCACATTTCTGATCATTTTCTCAGAATTCCAACTCTAAACTTCTCAGAATTCTATAAGATTAAGGCCAAAGTTATGATTCCTCCCCTTCTGAATTCTGAATTTATTTATTTATTATGAGAGGAAAAAGTCAGAAATCTGATATTTAAGTTGGAGTTCTTAGAGTAAAGTTAGAATTTAATGTTAGTTTAAAGTCATATTCACTTTTTCTCAGAATTCCGACAGCATTAAACTCAGAATCTTAGAATTCTATAAGATCAAAGTCAAAATCATGATTATTTTTCATCAAATTTCTGACTTTATTTAATTAATTCTGAGGGAAAAGTCAAAAATCTGAGATTAAAGTTGGAGTTCTAGTCAGAATTGTTACTCTAATCTTAGAATAAAGCCAAAATTAATTATTTTCTTTTAGAATTTTCTGACAACTTTAATTTTTGAAATTCTGATTTAATTATTAAATTTTTTTAAATTTTTTATTTAGTTTTTCTTTACATCCAGAGAAAAAACATTCATAATTCTGAAAAAAAAAAGAAAAAGATTTTCCACTGAGGACCTAATCCTCTTAGAAAAGCTACATGAAAGTGTTATTTAAAAGACATATTTTCACAACTGAAAACATGTTTAATTAAAAAAGAAAACAAAAACATGTTTTACTCATATTAACTTTTTGAAAAATGTAGAACTATTTTCATAATTTTTCATTAAGTCAGAAACAATAAAATCCACAGGATTTTTCTGAAAGAGAAGTAGGCCTGCCTTTTAGAAATTTGCTAGTACGTTCTTATTCTAAAAAAAAGCAAAACAAAAAAACAGTCCAGTTTTATAATTAGTTTCACATTTCAGATTTAGATAAAATAATCATCCCAGTTTGCATTAAGCCTACAGATTAAATCATTATAATATTAATAAAACCTGGAAAGGACTAAATCATTAGCCTATAATTTTAAATATAGGCTAATGATTTAATAATTAAATCATTAAACATAGGCTTATAATTTAATCAAACTTTAAATAGATGTACATTAAATAATTAAAAGTTAAATTTAGTTTAAATTATTTTTTTTCTCGTTTCTTCATTCACAGAATTTGAAAAGCATTGTCATAGATACATTTATTATGTCAGGTAAACTTTTATTCTGATTAAAACAGATTTAGGTGATTAGGTTGGACCTCGACCTGCCTCCACCTCACCTGCCGCTCGGCACCTGGCTGCAGTGGGAACCTAATAAAACTCACCTTTTCACACGGCACTTCGCCGCACTGCACACGCTTCTGCAGTGTATTAAAGAGGGAGCGAAGGGACTCCTGGGTCAGATGCAGCTGTCCCGGAGACACGACGCTCACCACGGTTACATAAGCCCCTTCCACGGCGGCGGAAGAAGCCGAAACAAAACCGAGCGAACCCGGAGTGGAGGACAGAACAAAGAGGAACAGCATGGAGGAGAACATCTTTAAAAAGTTTCTTTGTTGGGAAACTCTGACAGAAACTCTTTAAATAGGAGAACTAGCCAGGCAGGGTTATTTCCACAGATTGGGGGCGTTTTAAACTCAGCTCGGAGATATGAACCGTCAGAATCTGGATTGTGATTGGCTGAGACATGACTCGCGCTTTACTGTAGCTACCTGCTAATTAAAACACCTGCAGTTTACAGGACAAATTGTTCAGATCTTCCAACAATTTAAAAAGAAACTGGAGAAATTAGAGAAGGAGACAATGTTAGCTTGGACAATGCATACAAAGATGAGGTTGCTAAATGGACTGTTTAACTTGAGTCATGAGAACAGAGAAAATTAATTTGCTTTGATCTAGTGTTTTGCTACTTTTTTGTTTTGCTAGAAACCAAATGTAAGCTAAAAGTAGCTAAACTATATGTAAAAGTAGCAAACAGCTAGCTGAAAGCTAAAAAAGCTAAAAGTAGGAGGCTTTCTAAAGTCTAAAGTAACAAATACTAATTAAAATTGCTATTACATAAAACATAAATGTAACTGTAAATTTGGCTGAAAGTAGCAAAAGACTAGCTACAGCTAAGAGAAACAAAATCTAAGCCAAAAGTAGCTAAACTATAGGTGAAAGAAGCCTAAAGCTAGTTAAAAGCTAAAATCTAGACATAAGGTCCAAAACACTTGCTCAAAGCAACAAAATATTAGATAAAAATAATAAACTGCTAGGTAAAAGTAGCAAAAGACTAGCTAAATTCCAAGCATTAGCTCAAAGCAACAACAACAAGATAAAAATCACAAACTGCTAAAAAGGTAAAAAACAAACAAACCCTAAACATTAGCTAAAAGTTACAAGAAGCCAAACACTACTAAAGCAGCAAAAGGCTATCTGAAAGCTAAAATAAATAAAACATGGGCTAAAATGAGCAACACTATAGGTAAAGGTATTAAAAAGATAAATGTAAAAAGTTGGAGATGGCTGCTAAAGTTTAAAAGTAGCATAAGTATCAAAAAGCTAACTAAAACTTAAATGTAGCAAGTTGCTAGCTGAAGTCCAGCAGCAGCAACACAATAGCTTAAAGCTACTAGAGAACAAATGCCAGCTAAACGTAGTTAACTTTAGGTAAACATAGCTAGCTAAAGCTGACTAAATCTAAAAGTAGCAAAAATATTAATTAAGCAAAATACTAGCTAAAGTCCAAAAGTAGCAAAACACTACATCAAAACAAAATACATAAATAAGTAGCTAAACTATATGTAAAAGGAGCAAACAGCTAGCTAAAAGCTAAAAAACCTAAAAGAATGAGGCTTTCTAATGTATAAAGTAGCAAATGACTAATTAAAAATAGCAATAACATGAAACATAAATGTAACTTAAATTTGTCTGAAAGTAGCAAAAGATTAGCTAAAGCTAGGAGTAACAAAATCCAAGCCAAAAGTAGCTAAACTATAAGTGAAATTAGCCTAAAGCTTGTTAAAAGCTAAAATCAGCAAAAGACTAGCTAAAGTCCAAAAGTACAAAAACACTAGCTGAAAGCAGCAAAATATTTGATAAAAATAATAAACTGCTAGGTAAAAATAGCAAAATTAAGTCCAAGCATTACCTCAAAGCAACAACAAAAAGATAGAAAATCACAAACTGCTAAAAAGGTAAAATAAATTAAATAAAAATAAATACATAAACATTAGCTAAAAAAAGTGATTTTCCAGTGTTTCACACGATTGCGTATTTGGGATTATATGACAGGTGCGTGGGTTTATAAAACTGTTAAAAGACTCTGTGATGCTTGAATTGTTCAGAGCAAAGCTTAGAGTGGGATCAGATGCACTGCCCTCCTTTCTGCAGCAAGCAATAAAATCTCAGGACTCAAAAGAACTGTCTTAACTGTCTGTTAAAAGGTTTTTCATTTCAGCTACCTAAAGTTTAAAAAAATCTATTATGCAGTTATTAAAAATATTAAAATATCAATGTAAAGCAGCTCAAACTTTCTAAACTGTTTCATTTCCTTGTTTTAGGTTGACTAACTGACCCAAGTTAAAACAAGGTAATGCAACATGACACAGTTTCCCTGTTAAACAATTTTTATTTTATGACTTGTATTTGAAAACATTCACTCCAGTTAATGAGTCAAGATAAATATAGTGATGTTGTTTTGTCCTCAAAGACTTTTAGTTACAATCTGAACTGAGAAAATACACTCTACAAAACAATCATTTGAAATAATAATTATCTTTCTGTTCCCATAGATGAATGAAGTACCAGAAGATTTATTATGTTGTGTTTGTTCTGTACTAACATGACATCAATCCCAACATGTCTTCATTGAAATTACTTTATCTATGCTTTCTTTATTGAAATCAGTCACGTTTGCTCCGTTTTATCTAATGAGGAACAATTACAACAAAAACAAACTTGATAAGTTAGATAAACAGGAAGCAAAAATAACTGTGTCACTGACAAAAAACACAATTTATCAGAACATGATACTAAAACTGACACAAAAAATCCTTCAAAATAAAATAACTTTACTCTGTTCTTTTGTTTTTTACCACAAGATGGCGCTGCTGCTTTGTCTTACAGCAAACGATAGAAGATGACAAATGCTTTTTGAAGGAAGAATATTGTAACATTTTAAAGAAAAAGTTTGAAAAACCAAAATTATTGAAAGTACATGTTTGCATATAGTTTAATACTAATCATCCATAACATTATGACCATCATTCCTAATGCTATATAGGTTCTTTACATACATTCAGAAAAACCTTTGTAGGTTCTGACAAACAGGTTGTAAATGTGATCAAAAAAAGTAGTTTTCTTCAGTTAATGTTCAGTAAACATTTTAGCTGACTGGTGCAATCTTTTATTTAGTTTAACAAAAGTTTAATTTAGGTATGTTTTTAGGTTACAGATGATTAAATATGTCTTGATATCTAATAGAAAATTGACTGACACTTCAAAAACTGCTTACTACTTTTTTGCAGTAGAAACGGTCACATACGATGACTTTATGAAAAAAAAAGCTACTAAGCAGAATCGTTTTTGTTACTTTTTTTTTTTTTTTTACTGCATTTCAGTTTTATTATTTATGAAAAATGAATCTCAAATTCAAATTGTTTTCATGCTGTTGCTTTAAGCCTGAAAGGAGAACTGAACTAACATCAGGAGTTACACAAATCATTTCAGAGAAAGATATTGAGTTGATTGGCTGCACACTGTTTTAAAGTCGTGGACTGACAGAAATACAAGCGTCCTCGTGGGGTGGGACCCTGGACATCTGCTCTTGATTGACGCACACTGATTGTCCAGTGACCTGTTTTCATAAAGGCACGTTATCGTGTCATTTCAAGTCATGTCAGATAAACCTGTAGATGTTCTCAACACTCATTTCCCAAGTTCAACAGTGGTTCTATATCACCTTTTAAGGAAATAGATTGTTTATCATTGTTCTTGAGACAACACAAATAACTCAAAAACACTGATAACTTTTTCCCCACTTTTCTCTAACTTGTTAAACGCTAACACAAACAGACAATAAATCCATCATCATAGCAGTGATATATACTGCATATTATGTTTTATAAATCAAAAATATAAAAATTCAAAACTCTTAATCACAGGGAATAGGTACTTTTATTTGATCAGAGCATAAAATCCTTCATAAAATTGATTTTTTTTTACAGCAAGAAGGTTGCAGAATATGGTATAAACAGAAACAACAGAACTGAACTGGGGTTAGCAGGAGGATCTGATAGAAACCGGGCAGAATAACTAAGGACTTTATTCTCTAAAAGGGCTTATTAATGAGTAACCACAACGATACATGTGGCTCACAAAAAGCTGGAAACAAGGACTACAATACAAAACCATCATAAGAACAGAATGTAACTCAGTTCTGCACAATATTTGTAATAAAACACAATTAAAATAAAGGTTTAATAAAAAAACAACACAAAGATCCAAACCATGACAACGTTTTAGTGTAAGGTGTGTGTGAGAGGAAAGATGCTGCACTTTGTGTATTAAAAAAATTTCCTTTCATCATAACACCACAGATCCCCCCCCCTCTTTTTTTCTCAGACAGCCCTACTTTCTCTCTGAGGCTGATGTTTCCATTACAGAAATAAAAGCATGACGCTTAATCCAGTTACATGTTCCCTGGACAACACACACACCCACACACACACGGACATGCACACACACTTGAATGCATATTAGAATAAAAAAAAAAACAATCACACAGCCACCCACATGAACTGATGTGCATGCACAAAGCTGGTTAAAAAAAACCACATAATTACACACACATAGACAAATCTGAACACAGACATGACCGCACACACGCAACTATAAAACACATACACACACAAGAGGGCATGCGACTGAAGTGAGACCTCATGTTGTGAAAAAAGTCAAACACAGCTTTTTTTTCTACTTGGAGTTCTGGAAATAAACACACACACACACACACACACACACACACAAAATTGTAATCTCCCAAGACAATTCCCCACAGTGCCGTACATCCTTCCTGCGGTGTGACAACAGAGGGTGCCACAAGGCAAAAGAATAAAAACTGTAAGAATATTTCCTGATATTGTGATCTTTCCCACATTCTCTCCCCTGATAAATCACCTTAGCTGTGCTTTAATTTAAGATTTTGGATGCATTAGAAATAAATCTCATCATTAATACACAAAAACCTGTTTAGAGGGACGGTGTTAAAGCTGTTTAGAGACACAGCTTCCAGAAAAAAACAAAGAGGAGATGTTAGAGAGGACATGCAGGTGGTTGGAAATAAATGAGGACAGACTGAGATGGAGGTAGATGACTCGGTTTGGAGACCCTGAAAGAAGAAGTCTTATTTGTCCTGAAACACTTAGCAGAAGCTACTTTAACCTAATGCAGGGACAACAATCTGCAAAACTGCATTCTTGGTCTTGCACATTATTTTGGAAAAGTCAGAACATCAATAGAGATGAATATTGCTTAAATTTTACAGTTAAAATTAGGTATTTATATCATCATTGACACTCCTCCCCATCTTATTTTTTTTTTTAACTTAGTGTCTCTTAAATTCTCAGAAGATGAAACCCTCACATGTGACCCTTTAGGGTGAACTTTAATTGGTGCTTTCATGTTCTTTCCTGTTCATTGATTGAGTTAATTATGTTCTTAATGAGGGCACAATTTATTCCTACATCTAATTAAAGGGTAGTTACACCAACTAATTGTCAGGGTCCTAAAATGACCGCGTAGGTTTAAAACCGTTATCCTGAGGGATCCGAGTGTATAAGTGAATGTCCTCACTTACTGTCTTAGCGTAGGTGGATCTTCATCCGACCCGTGCTGAGTTCATGCAGCCAGGGCCGGCCCTAGCTAATTTGGTGCCCTAGGCAGAATTTCAGGTGGCGCCCCTTGTGCACTTTTCTAAATCTCACTGTTATACATTCAAATACAAAATAAAATACCTTTGTCCTTGATATAATATTTTTATCTTCAGGAACCAGGTTGTCCAAATAAAATAGTAAGCAATATAATTTATTTGAAACATAATACCAGAAGACTACCTCATACCTGCCAACATTTTATCAGTAAGAAACACCTGTTCATGTTAACCAGCAGCTGTGGAGTGAAGCAGTTCTAGGGGCTCCAGGGTATACTCCCCTAGAATGTTTTGTAAAGGATCTACGCCAGCCATTTGAAGAGCATTTTAGTAAATTCCTGGGATAAAAACTCCCCATAAAATCAGTATTTTATGAAGATAGAACTCTGAAAACCAGACTTTAATCCGAACTTTTTCTGAGATCATAACTGAAGCTTCCATTATCCTTGTGTTGTTTTCTGTTTACACACTGAGCGCCAGTGAGTATTGACCACATCATATGATACTTTTTTATACTTTTATTTTTGTCCCCACTTTACGGTGCCCCCTAGATGTTGCCTTTAGCATTTGCCTGCGATGCCTATGCCACAAGATGGCCCTGCATGCAGGAACAATTGGAAACATACAAGAATGATGCAAAAATATATTTCATTATTTGTTGAAGGCATTTGAGAAAAATGTTGTAGCCCACGGCTAAACGCCTCTTCCTCACTGGGAGAAGACGTGTGAGGTGGTATTTGCATTGGAGGCGCCATCTAAAGGTGAACTTTGTCATTACATTTCTGTAATTTTTAAAAATTAATCTAAAAGCTGCTTTTAGTGAGGGCCACCAGTTGCCCATTCCTGATCTAAATGCAACATTGTGAGTTAACAAAATAAAATAAAAATAGGGCTTCAAATGACATCTATGCCCTGCCTATACACCAAACAATAAGAAACACAGAATGTTTTCAAAGCTTCTATTTTGACACTGATACCTTTTTAGCATGTAGAGAAACTATTACAGAGTGAAGCTGGGCTGCACACCCACCCTCACCGGTCAAATGTTAATGATTTCTTAAATTTGTTGGTGTTGAAATTCCTCAACCTTGCAGATGGAAAGAATAATGAATGAAAGAGTGCAATAAAGAGAGGAAGAATAGTAATGAGAAATACAGACTGAGAGATGGAGAGAAAACTAGAGAAAAGGAAGGACTTAAAAATAATAATCATGTCATGGCCTGATAGGTTTGCTTTTCCAATATTTAAATCAGCCGACTGGGAAATGAGAGAAAGACAAAAAGAAATGGAGGCAGGCTGGAGACACAGAGTGAGTGAGAAGAACAAAGAAAAATATTATTGAAGGGACAAAATGTAATAAACAAAAAAAGAAACAATCTAAATAAAAATCAAAAGAGCTGTTTTTATAGCAAAGTGAAAAATGTGTAATTGAGACAGAAAAAACTTGTTGTTTAATTTAAGCTATTTTTACAACCTTAGCGAAAAACAGTAACAATGTAGAAAATCTGAATATAAATTGTCTAAAAAGTTGTGAATCTCATGATAAACTCATATTTTAATGAGATGCCTTCAAAGGCAACAATCTAGTTCAAGAGAAGCCAGACCTATAATTTTGCAATAAGAGTTTGCCATCAGTCAGCGGTTGTTTCAGTTTTTCTCTCTCTCCACGTGTTCGCCACAGCCTCAGCAAGGTTCACACAGATTCATTTTGTTTCAGTGGAAATATGCTGACTTCCTCACCTCGCTGATCGACAGAGATATGAGACCTGTCTAACTTTTAGAGCAAATCTTGCAGCAATAACAGATTTCCAGCTCGCGGCTTCACTCCTCAGGCTCTGCAGGATGTAGCAACACAAAGCTTGCTGTGATTTGCTGAACGTTGCAGAGACGGTAAGAAGCATTCCTGCACAGCAACTGACTTTTTGTTCTGGTTATATTTCATCTTCCATTAGATATTTATTGTTTCTTTCTATGTGTTTCCTCTCATGTTTGAGCTAATCTCTCAGATCCTCACTAATTCTTATTGACCATTTGAAACTTGTGTCTGCCTATCTGTTAGCAAAATATCCCCTGATTTACTGGACAGATTTCAATGAAACTTTAAAAAAAATAGTCACTGCCACATTTGAGAGCAACATCTTGTCATATTACTCAATACTAAGCATAACATTGTTTTCAAAGTTTGACATAAACAGCTTCATCTCTGTTATTTATGAACTTTTAAATCCTACTTTTTCACATTTAAATCCTTCAGTTGGGGTCTATATGAAGTGGAACTGCAATGCTTTGGTCTGAATAAATTTTTATTGTAACTCCACAAGCCCCTCTTTCATCTCTTCCTGAGGTATGTCTCTGATCAACTCGTTTTGACGCTGTATCTTTAAATCCAAATATGACGGTTCTAGCCTTGCCCCCCTCCATCATCCAGAGTGGTCCATTCTAGTTTGATAGAGGGGTTTATTAATTTATAGCAGCGCAAAAACTTTTTTTGTCCATCCAGTCAGAGACTGTGTCCAAAACGAGAGGCCGGGTCCTCCGAAAGCCAAATTCGTTGGCCGCTTATGTCACAGCGCCGTCCGAAGACTCCTCCGATGTGGCCGACAAATGCGTCCTTCCTTTGCCCCGAACTGAAGGACTGGTCCGATGGATCCTTCCCAGCCCACCATATCCCATAATGCATTGTGGGCTGACCAGAGATTTTTTTCTGCTAGTAATGGCAGACAAAGAGAGAGAAAAGAATTTGTTTTAAATAAAAACATGACAGTATAAAAATTTAAAATTTCAAGTGGTTGTGTTGTTAATGGTTTTGTAATGTGTCTAGACATGTTTTTAAATATTACTTTTGTCAAAAAAATAAAATAAAATGAGCTGGTTTAGCAAAATAAAAATACACCTATGGTGGGTCCATTAGTTCTTCAAATATTGCCTTTAAGTTAATTTTATTGTATTGTGATATTAATAACCCTAATAAAAGCTGGCTGTCAGGCTCACTTCAAAGGACCAGAGCCTGTTGTAGGTACAGTTGTGGTCAAAAGTTTACATACACTTGTAAAAAACATAATGCCATGGCTGTCTTGAGTTTCCAATAAGTTCTACAACTCTTATTCTTATGTGATAGAGTGATTGGAACACATACTTGTT
>JARVJO010000155.1:13750334-13766650 GCA_031762555.1 Cynodonichthys magdalenae | reverse complement strand
CAAAGAGTCACGTCCTTCAAAAAGGTGTTTTTATGACCAAAAATAGAATTCCCAGCCACATTTTGAAACAATGCTGTTGTGACAACAAAGAAAAGGACAGCGAGGTGACGTCCCGGTGTGGAACACAGACATTAACACATACACCCCCCACGCTCTCCTCCAGTCCCCATATGGATTCTCTCCTGAGAGAAAAAGCTATCAGGGAGGTGTGTGTATGTGTGTGTATGTGTGTGTGTGTGTGTGCGTGTGCGCACATGAGAGGCCAGTGCACCAGTCTGGAAATAGGGGACACATTAATCTTATTTGTCATAACTTGTCCCTTGAGACACTCGGACCCCCCCGCTGTGAACCCCCCACACACGTGCACGCACACACACACACTGACCCCCTCCTGCGTGTTATCAGTATTGGCAATGGACAGAGAGAGTGAGGCTAATTACATGTGAGAGTTAAGACGGTGGAAACAAGACAAAGACCATGCTGGTGTATACGTGTCATACGTGTGTGTGTGTGTGTGCATGCATGGCCTTTGTTAGGGTTATAATTTAATTCACTTTGTGTCCTTTGCTGTTGGTTATCACAATAACACAAATTACTCTTACCTTTCATTTGTTCATTTTGGTGTCCAAACTTTGTGTCCATGTCATTGTGTGTGTGTGTGTGTGTGCATAGGTGTGTGAGTGTGTGTGTTGTCAAAACAATGGGAGTTTATGCCAGACCAACTCTCTGTTTTGTGTCGTCATCAAGCGACTGATGTTGCTGTGGTCTGTGCACTGAAACCTGTTCTAAACCTCAGAAGGAAGGAGCAAAAATGAGCAGGTGTTTAGACTAAAAATACAATTAAATCTATATTTTAATTTAAATTACCACTGTAACAGCCTGAAAAAAAAATACTGTTGGGTGCTATTAATAAGACGTTGTTTTATAGTGTTCAGACAGGATCTTAAATTATAGTTGTGGGGCGGGGGGCCTTAGGGTCTTATATTTACTTTTGCAGATGATGATGTTCTGTTTGCGTCTTTATGCCATGACTTTCAGCTCAATCTAAGGGGGTTTGCAGCCGAGTGTGGTGGTAAAGAAGGTTTGTGATGGACCAAGCAGTGGAGGTACACAGAAAAAACTTTAAAAATTGCCACAAAATTCAAAATATGTATTAGTAATGGGCCCATAGAAAATGTCAGTTAAATATAACTACTCAAAAAGAGACTAAAAGTATATCAACCAAGGGAAGCAAGTGTACACGCCTTTACTCACCAAATACAAAAAAACACAGAAGGGTAACTTATATAGTGATTGGGGAAAATAATTTATTCATAACAGGGGAAACAGCATTAAATATTAACACTAACTAAGGACCAAGTGATTTAAGTAAAATTAAAACACCCCCCTTGCTGACAAGCACATGATCCTGCTGAGCTGGCATTGGCTGTGTCTCAATTCAGGGGCTGCAGCCCACCTGTAGCCCATAGAGGCCACACCCTTGCAGTTCAGGTAGGCTGCATAAAACGGCTGTGAAATGAGACGGTCTAGTTTTTGGATGATGTAGGTTTGCATGATCTCAAGCTTCCCTGTTACATGCCTTCAGACTCAAAATGCATTTGCACATGTATTCACACGTCTTTTCACTGGAGGAATAACTTCACAATAAAAACGTTACACATAAATAAATAAAAAAAACATTAAGTTGGGTTTAGCTCCAGTATCGGTGCTAGTAATTTCTTTTTATTTATTGCAGCATAAATTTAATCAGTTAAGTACAATTTTTTGGTCCATTTCCAAACTACGCCAACTTGCTAAAAAAATTAAATTAAAAAAATCAGAAAAATCAATCTTTGTTTTTCTTGTTTAGTTTGCTCACAGTGCAATGAATCCTGGGAAGGATACTCAGATGCAGCCTACATTTTTGGGGCAATGATGTAAGCAGCTGAGAAATGCGGACTTTGATGGATGCAGACACAGCCAAGTCCTCTGCCCTTGGCCACACCTTTTGCCCAGACAGGAAGTAGCCAACTCCTCAAACCAGGTAACTCAATATAAGAAAACATGGAGAAAAGTAATTAATATAACAGAACACACGTTCATCAGCACAACGAAATAAACTAATGAGGTGAGTGTGTCGACTCATAAAGCAGCTCCAGATTTTATTAAGCCATTACAAGTCAAACAAAAGGTTTTTGCTTTTACTTAACTGCTTGTTCATTCAGTTTTTATTCACTTATTACAAAAGTAATTATTTTTGTATTTTTAAAACACATTTGTTTCCTTTGCAAACTCCTTATGTTCAGTTTGTCTCCTCAGCTCACCCAAGCTCTCATCTTTCTAAATTATCTGTTATTTTCTTCCCTCTCTCCTTCTCTCTTCCTTCTCCTCCAGGCCAAACTGCAGCTATCAGATTTTTCTCTGCTTGGTTCTTTTCAATTAGACTTGCTCACTTCCAGCCCTTGCCGTGAGTGTGTTTGTGTGTTCAGTATCAGTGTGTGACACCTTAGGAAAAAGATGCCGCCGTGAATTCTATTAAACAGTCAAAGCATCCAAACTCTCAGAAACTGAGTGCCCCTTTTTTCCCCTCTTTCATTAATTTTGCAATAAAAGTAGTTACAGTGACACATAAAGACATATAATTACAGAAGCACATCTTTATTCAACATAAGCTGCAAAATACATTCATTTTTTTCACTCTATACGGTTCTCGGTTGGATGGTGTGAGAGGTAAGGTTGACAAGATTTCCAATCGATTACAGACCCATGAGGAGATGATCATGCTTGACCTCCTATGACATGGTGTCCACATATGAGGACAAAAATGCATGCAATGCAAGAGTTCAGCTCTTATAGTCAGTTCAGAATCACTATTTAATTTGATATTCATGTTTTTGGACTGAGGGAGGAAGGTGTGTCCCATACCTGCAAGCTGTACTCTACAACTCACCAGTGTCTCTCTGCAACCCTAAACATTAGTGAATGGATCACAGGTGTTTCTCTTGTGAACTATCAAGCAATGTAAGTTTGATGTACTTGTTTGTGCATAGCATCCAAGTTAGCCTGCATGTTAGAAAGGCATGTACAAGACTTAGAACAATTTAATTCTGCAAACAAGTTCATAGAAGAGAAAACCAACCAACTAAAAAGAAGCAATCAAATAAAACATAAACAACCAATCAGATGCCTAATTATCCATTCAGCTAACCAACTAACCAGCTGAAAAGTCAGTCAACAAACCAACCAACCTAAGAACTCAATTGATTTTGAGATGTTTGTGTAAAGCACATTTGTCAAACTCAAGGCCCATGGGCCAAATGTGGCCTGCCTTAATACTTAATCAGGCCCAAATGTAATTCTTTAAAATAAAAATAGTTTTATGATTTCTCCTTTTGTCACTGGGTTTAGTGTAGTCTTCTCATGACAGCTGGACAATTTCAAGCCATAAATATAAACTTAGAATTTTCAATAATCGTCGTGGGTAAGGTAAGGTGTAAAAAATTAATGCTAATGATGAGTCTTTCTAAATTGAATAATTTTCTTTATTCGTTAGGATATGTTCGTACCAAATGCTACATAAAACATTGTTGGGAAAAGGTCATTTGTACTGTATTTCTATAAAAACAATTTGTTATATAACATTTTTTGAATAAATAAAAAAACTGACCCTTGGTTTGGACCAAGTTTTGAAATCTGGCCCTTTGAGTAATTGAGTTTGACACCCCTGCTGTAAGGTATGTGTCAGTGTGGTGGTGACTGGCTTTCTGACTGTCAAAGTGCACATTTATAAATCCTGTCATAGTTCTTATATTAACATCTGTGTTATATTTTAACAGTCTTACAGTGTCTGCATAAAACTGCAGATAACAGGTGAAAGAAATGGAGTGCTCAAAGTACAAGCCCAAATTATGCGCAGGAAACCAAATCAGTTTTAGACTTGAAAATTTATTTGCTCATGTAAGGATTACCACAACCTCTTCAGGCCTGAATTTGGCATAAATGGCCATGAGTTACAGCACATATCACAAAAGGTTTTGTATCAGAGTCAAGTCACAGTAAATAAAGAAGTTCCCTTTTTTGATCAGGTGACTTCTTATCAGTTCCTGCAATGCTATATGAAAACATGAGGTTTGTTTGTCGTTTCACTAGCAAGGACCACGCCACAAAGATATGATTTTTAAAGATTTATTGTAGAGACGGGTTGAAGGGGTGAAGGGATGAGGGGATGAAGGGATGAAGGAGCTTTGCTAGGTCATCTGGGGATGATACCGGAGGGTTTGAGAGAAGAAGAGTCAGCGTGGGGGTATGGTCTTCGGGAAAAAGTAATTCCTTGTGAAATTTTTCCCGAGCCCTCATAGGACCCCCAGATGGAACCTGCAGCAAAAGGAAGTAAGCATGGTTATGAGGTTGAGGGAAGGAAAATGAGGATGGGAATGAAGTGATGAAGGGACAGAAGGAGAAGAGGTGATGAAGAGGGATGAGGTAAGGAGGGTGAGGGAGGGTGGGGTTGACGAAAACATAACAGACTGAGAAGAATGGGTGAGCAGAGATTAAATAGGCAGGAGGGGTAATTGAAGGTGTGGTTTTGGGCGTGGTCCTGCTCCCAAACCTAAGTTAACATATTAACTTAATTTGGTGTGAGGCGTGTATTAACTAAACAGCGCAGTAAAAAAATCACAGTAATATAGACAAGATGATCACAAATTAATTGTAAAAATATACTAAACATCTCAAACATAAATACGTATATGTGAAATGCATTTAAGACTCAGTAGAAATCAATAAAATATCTTGCACAAGACTGTAAAGTTTAAAAATCAACCCTATTCATGTCCATCACTTGATTTACTTAGAACAGATTTGCCTCCTTAGAAAGCAATGAGTTGGAACCTGATTATTATAAAGCTTACTAAAGACTGGAAATCATTCTAAAGCATCCTACAAAACTGGATTAGTTTCTGAAAATCTGTGTTGACAGCATAACTGATAAAAAATATACTAATGAAAGTGGTTTAGAATATTTTACAAGAGTCAGACTAAGACTGAATCCAGCTCTCTTAAAATAACCTTTGGTGGTGGAAACTCATACATCTTAAGTCTGTATTTGCTGGTGAGCCATCCATCATCAGTATCACTGAGATAGCTTCCCTCTGTGCTCCGTGTGACTAGTCAAAAAGTCAAACTTGGAGGTCAGCGTCTTCACACACGTGTGCTCATCCTTTATGTACTGGTACCACTCTTTTTTTAATAAACAGACTCGCTGGGGTTTTTAGTTGCTTCAGTTTAAATGTGCGCTTAGTGCAAAACAATATCACTTTTGGTGATGTTCAGGCTGCATGACACCAGAACCAGTTTATTAGAAGCAAGATAAGAGGTGTGTGTGTGTGAAGTCTATAAGACAGCCTGGGGGTTAATTAGAGAATGGTAAACAGAACACATGTGGCAGCTTAATATCCCCTCTGCCTTACAGCTCATTTCACACCCCAACCGCTCTGTTGCTCTCTTCCTGTTGTGTGCGTGTGTGTGTGTCTTTGTGCACGTGTGTGTTTTTCTGTATGGTTGGGGTCATGGGCGTTCCCCTGCCACCTATCCAAGAGGCGCTCGCCTCTACCTCTGCTCCCACCCACCCACACAGCTGCCACGGAGCCGGTGCAGGTGTGTGTGCGGTTCGGAGGTAATTTAAACCAGATGAGCTGGTGTCTTTCAGCCTGTGGCCCTGTCACTTCATCAATATCAAAAGATGGAGAGATGCAGGAATGAAGAGGGTGGGTAGATGGACGGGTGAATTGCATTGTCCCACTGGAGGACAAAGGATTAGAGAATCCGTCCATCCATCCATGGCTCCTTTTATTGTGTTCAGATTTGATTTTAAGCATCCAAGACTCTGTACGCCTTAAACATTTAACTGCAGACAATAAAAAGTTTAACTGTAACGTTTTACATCATTGTCTCTTACTATATGTACCAAACTTTTTTTATAGTCTTTCAATGAAAGACTCATCATGATGAAACAGTTCACTGATTAAAACAAATTTTAATTTTGGAACAAAAACAGAAGTTTGTTAAAGTACAGACTCTGAAGATTTATCATTATACACCAGAAGTTCTCAAACTGGGGTCCCAGGACCCCCAGGAGTCAGCAAGCTGTAGCTTGGGGGTTCTTAAAAAATTACAATAAAATGTTAATTTTGTTTTTTAAAGAAAACTGTTACTTTAATAACTTTAATAACTTAAAAGCACAGAAGAAACATATTAATTGAAAACAAATAAAACTCTCTCTGATGGTGGTGATAGTGGCCTCATTACAAAATTCATACCTCTCTTTAATGGTTATTGCTTAACTTTATTTAACTATTCTGTCCAAAAAAAAGCTAAGATTATGCCATGAATTTTCATACTGCCATGATTTTGCATTATAAATTGCAAAGACTGGAAATTAACAATTTTGTAGTATGTGTTGCATTGAACTTCAGTCAATTAATTGATAAAGAGTATTGTGTAATTTTAGAATATTATAGAAAAACTTTATTGTCTGCCAACAACAGCATACTTGCACTTAAAATACAATAAACCCTTAAGATACGCATGAAGGAGACTGTTAAAAGCAACTGCTAAAAGGGTGTAAAAGTCGACCTTTACAGTCAATTTACCAACATGAATTTGAAATTTAAAAGTGGTGAAACTATGTATTTCTCAAACTACAACATATACTTTACTTCAGTTGTTCATAATATCCCCCAAATCTGTTCACATTTTCAGTTTGCACTCACAAAGAAACAACCATTTTAAAGCTGTAAATGGGAACTATTGCTTCTTGTGCTTCCTAATATCAAATCCCTAGACTCAATGGAAAAGTTTCCTCGTTCTCATCCTTTAACGGTCACAGATTAAAAGTTTAGCCATTGTAAATGCGAAGAAACTTTATCACAATGTGACTGAAAACTTTCCCCACAACACAGAGCCGCTGTGACCGTGTGGGGAGTCCTTGCTGTCAGAGCTGAAGGCAATCACAGTCTCTCATCCATCACACCTCTCCACACTCTGCCCCACGTCTGTTTATTGTCACACTACCGGCTTATTATGACTGTTATTTCCTAATTATGACCACAAATTTCATAGGAGGTCTGGCTGCAGCGTTTACAGCATTTACGCTTGACAACAGGGTGCATTTTCCCCAGAGCGTTGTATTCTGGAGTTCAGCAGCACCTCCAGCGCCAGCCAGCGACCGTGCAACAAAAGACCAATATGTTAGACCAATAAATGAGCAGTCAGGTGTGTGTGTGAGTGTGTGTGTCCCAGGGCAGTAAATGAACACTCTCTCTATCTCTCATCTATCAATGACTTGACACTAGGAGCAGCTGTGAATCTGTGCACACACACACACACTCACGCACGCACACACACTTTACTACTTTAGCAATTTGGGATAATTAGCCTACTATACAATGTCTGCCTGAGGTCCCCAGGGGTTCTGTGGGCTGAGTGTGTGTGTGATTTGTGTATGTGTGTGCGTAGATGTCTGGTAAGGATCAGCTGTGTTAAGCATCCCGTGACATCTAAACTACTAATTCATTGCTACATTAACGGCATTGATTACCATAAAGCCACAGACAAGCCAACGCGCGCACACACACACGCACACACACGTGGGTGCATGGGTTACATCGGTGGAATCTGTTCTAAAGCCTCTGGCGGCTTTCTGACAGCCTGCTACTAGGTTATCTGAGTTGGGAATATCAAAACAAACACTAAAGACACAAACTGTAGCTGAAGATAGTTTTTACAACCATTTTAACAGAAAAGAAAAAAACATTTGTGACTTTTATGCAGTTCTGGGATAAGTTCTGAAATCAGCCTCTTTAGGTAGTTCAAATATTTTAAAGTGAGGTTCTGTGGAGATGTTACCATCAGTTAGTATCTTACCTGCAATAGACAGTGTCAGTTTGGAAAATCAGAGAGGAATTCAGACATAAGCTTATCCCAGAGCTGAGATTTGCCATCTTAAGCTCAAACCTCAAATATTTCATCACCATTGATGGAAAGCTGTTTCAAAAACACTTTCACCACTACAACTCAGTAATAATGATTTGATCACGCTAAGGCCTGAGTCACATGGCAGGATCATTTTGCCAAATTCTGGCCAGATTCAGCAGATATTCCTGCCATGGGTGGTGAGTTAAGAGTGATCTACTCGACTCAAAAGGATGTCGGGACCACTCCCACCTCAAATCGGGGATATTCAACATGTTTCATTTTTTTGGCCCGATATCATGTGCGGTGTTCACCCAAGAACAAATGAGCTGGCAGTCTGTTGAATGTGATGTGTAGCCAATCAGACAGTGAGATAACATAAACACGGAGAGGAATTCAAAATACAGAACATATAAAAAACTGCCAGAAAGTCCATTGGACATTAAAATTATTTTTGAATAGTTTTTTTTCTCTGTTCAAAAGAGTCCACAAACAATCAATATTATTTCTTCCTCGTCTCAAATGTTTATTTACTCTGAACTCACATCTCTCTGGAGGTCAAGCAAGGATTTTCCTCTGACATCTGAATTCTCGCGAGATTTCAGGAAGTCTCGGGAAAATTCATGTCTGACATCTGAATATTCATGAAATAAATCTGTTGGTGTGTTGTTTCTTGTCATGTGGCTGTACACCACACACTGTAGGACCAAACCTGGTATATCCATGACTTTTTCTATCCTCTCATGTGGTGTCTCTCAGTCTTTGAAAATCGTCCGACGATTTTAAAATCTTGCTGTGTGACGCAGGCCTAAGCTGAGTTGTTGCAAAAGTAATGTGATGCAACAAACAGATGAACTTGTCTGTCCTTAAAGTGCATGTGACACGTGCTTCAAAAACAAAAATGAAAGAAAACATCTTTATATTTAAGAAACTTGGTTTAACACATATTTTACCCATTTTGTCACATAACTGGCATATTTTCATTTGAACTTGGCTCAGCTGATGTAAAACAGGAAGTGACATCAAAGGGGAACTCTTTAAGAAGGGAACACTCTGATAGTGACTCAAAATAATCCAAAGAAACATCAGATTCTTCTTCTTCATCTGAGGTGTCGGTCATTGTAGCAATGCTCTGTTCACGTTCACGTTCACGTTCCTTTGACATCACTTCCTGTTACTTCAAATGTAAATATCTCAACAACTGTTCATTTAAGTTATGTGAATTTTTTTTTTGCAATATGTTATTAATGTTATGCTTCCAAAACTTCATTCATATTTAATACAAAAATTTGATGTCACAGGTACGTTAAAGATCATCTCTTGCATTACAGACATGCATCACAGGTAGCTTTTCATCAGCGTCCCAAGGGGAACAAACGTGCCACTGGGTAGGTTAGTGTTGTGTGCACCACAATGATTATGGAGTCCTTGGCTTGAACATACAAAACACAGACGTTGAGCTAAGTGCAAGGAGTGAAACTGGATTGATCCATAATGCGATGATGCCTTTTCCAGAACACATATTTTAAATAAAAAAGTTGCAGGCTTTCAGTGTTTTTTAGGTTGGTTGTAACTTTAAAGATCCAAAATTGTTGCTCTCGAGGACAAAAGCAGCGATATTTTCCAGTTAAGACAACACTGAAACACATCTAAAAAAAGGACAAATGGTCTATTTTGTGTTGTTGTGGCTGCAAACAAGTAGCCAATCATGTCTGGAGAGCAGAAGAGAACAGAAACCATCTGTGTGTGTGTTTTGATTTTCAGTGCCAATGACCAGGGAGCAGACAGAGAAAGTTTCTGAGTGTGTGTGTATACCATACTTCAAAAGAGAGTGTGTGTGTGTGTGTGTGGATGATGAGAAGATAATGATGTATCAGCGTCTGTCTCTGCTGCCACCGAGCCTCAGTGTCCTGCTGTGACAAGAGCCAGGTGCTGATGGGAGAGAGAAATCAAGCAGTAAATCAATAACATCTTGATTGGAGATGATTACACTTCTCATTCCCTCGCTTCCTATTTATATGTCTTAGCATGAGTATATTATTTCTTGTCATCATGGTTTCTGGTTGTCTGTTCTGCTCCTCACAATTTACTCAATCACCCACACAAAGTTTCAGTTTCCATCATGTCACAGGAAGTTGTTTTTCTGATTAAGTTATCAATTTTTGATGGATTTTCTAGAATTTGACCACAGATGTATACTATTTGGTCACACTAATGTGTAGTTTGTCTCTTTGGACATGGGGTTATGTGGAACATCCAAAAAGACTGCATCTTTCTCAACAAAACATGCTTTTAGTCATGTGTCAAACTGAAGGCCCTCAGGCCAAATCTGGCCCTCTTTAACATTTTATCCGGTCCCAAAGTTTATTACTTCAAATGTAAGTTGTTTTTTTTTCACATTATTTTCATGACAGTTGGCCAACTTTGAAGCCAAGAAAACAAAGTTTGAATTGTTCAGTAATTGTTGTTTTTGGTGTAGAAATTTATTTATCTTTTTCTTTATTCTTTTACTGTCTTAAAGTCACTAAATTCAATTTTTAATGTTTTTCTTTTTTTAACCGATTTACTGGATTGTGATAAAATGTACCACTAAGACAGAGAGTAAGGCTTTAGAAATGAATTCTAATGATGAGTCTTTCTAAATTTAATAAATTTCTTTATCCATTAGGTTATGTATGTTTTAAATGCTACATAAAATGTAACTGGGAAAGGTGCATCATTTGTATTTCTATAAGAGTAACTTGTTATATAAGAGTTTTTCAATAAAAAAATGACAGGAATTGTCCCTTGGCCTGGACTAAGTTTTGAATTTTGCCCCCCTGAATAACTCAGTTTGACACCCCTGATCTAAACCTTTGGCATTAAAGGAGGTGGGCGATACACAATCCTTAAAGATGCTGGTTTGGACTTCTCTCTTTATCTTTTAATGATTATCTGTTCTGCATTTTAAATAATTTCTGTGTCAAAATTGTAATCAAATGTTTTCTAATCTCAAACATCATCTTATTAGAGTTAGGCAATTACATCAAAAAATGGCTAAAATTAAAAAAATGTAATCCTTCTCTGCACTATTCAAACAAACATCTGTTTGTATCCTTTGCCATCTTTCTTCTCTAACAGCCTGTTTTCCTTCTTTTTTTTTTTTTTGGTTTCGGTTCTATCTTTATTATGTGCCTCAAATAAAAACCGAGACACAGATATACAGACAAGAAAAAAAAAGAAAAAGAAGAAAATCAGACAGAAATAGAGGTAAAGATAGAAAGATGAAGGTAAACAGATGGAGGTAGAGAAGAAGAGATTGGATGACAGCGCTTCGTGTCTGTGATCTCAGTGTGAAGCTGATACATGCTTGGCCTGATTTTTTTTTTACCTCACTCTGTCACCACCATGTCCTCTCTGTTTATTCTTTCAATTATTCTTTGATTTTTTTTTTTTTTGTTTTTGATTCGGCTGATTTAGTTTTTAACTGACTACTGCTACTTAAAGACTGTAGTTTGGGATTTGATTGTAGGTTGTGACCTTCGTTGACGTCTTGTCGCATATTTTCCCCTTTCTTTATCTATTTCCTTTGTCATCTTTTTTTTTATTCTCTCAGCAGGTAGTGATCCCAGTGGTGACATGTGCCTTTGCACCCCACAATTACTGTCACGTTTGGTGAAAGTAATGGAAAGAAGGGTAAAATGATAAGCAGTTTTGATCTGATATGATATGAATTATTTTAGAACAGGTGTGTGTGTAAGATAATAATACTCCTCACCAGCAGAGTTGATGTTTTGTATTTTTTTTTTGCTTCTTGAGCAGCGTTTGACCCCCAATAAAAACTGCTGTGTTTGTGCTTAAAGACATTGTTTTTTCAGATTGCAAACAAGCACATTGTACGGCATGAAAAAATGACTTCAATTACTATTCCTGCACATTCTCTGCTGTTGTTTTGGGTTAACAAATTGGCCATTTTCCCCAATTTCAGTGACATTTTGAGGCTAAACACTGCCTCTAATAGGATGCTGTTTCCTGAACATTAAACTTGGACAATAAACATTTAGGGACAAGGTTTCAGATTGTTGAAAAAAGCAAAAAGTGATTGAAACTGATAAAAAGTTGGGCTCAAACTCTTTTCTGCAATTTTCCAGGAAATACTTCTTTTTATCACTCAGAAAAAGAAAAGTTTTGCTATTATTTTACTGTAGTTGTATCGGGAATACTAACATTTTTTCGTAGCGTGTTAGCTGTGCAGCAAATTACCATGATAATCCAGCAAGGTTAAATAAGAGCCACAATCTCTTTTGCCTAAAAATATCTTGCTAACTCATTACTTCCACTTTGTCAGTAATTGCTGTTTCCTGAAGATGGAAATAGCAATAAAAATGACAAAAGTCCTATATTAATATAAAAAATTATTACTTATGAAGTGTTGCTTCCTATCCTGTTAGAGTTTTTTGTTGTTCTGTATTGCACTTTACTCTGCAGGGTTTCAAAAACTGCTGATGAGCCTCGAACATAAGTAAAGTCAATTAAAAAACAGCCTTGACTCTAAAGGTTTCTGGATCAAACCTGCGTCAGTTTTCCAGACATGGCAGGCAGAGTTGTGCACGTGTGTTTGCTACATGTTTTGTATCCCACCATCCTCCTTCTGTCTCCGTGTTTGACCTTGTTGCTGCAAAGCTTGACGGGAGGAAAGTGGAGGGGGTGGGGGGTAGTAAAGAGGAGTGATCGAGGTTGGCGGTCAAATCTCCTTCTGTTAATGAGCTGTCATCGACAGGCCGGAGTTCCCACACATCCAAACGGACTTAGAGCTCATGTGCTTCTGACCTGTGCCTCAGATAGATGTGTTCAATCGTAGAGAAAAATTAGCACAAACTCTCATCAGTGCTCCATCATTAAAAATATTTATCAACAACATTCAGGTTTGTCTTTTTTGGAGTGGCCTCTAGATCACTTTATGGTAGTTTATTGTCCCACATAAACACAAACACGACACACACATGCTGTCTCGGGGTCACAATTTGGACCTTTTGACCTGCCTGGTCAAAGGTCTCACCCAATCAAGAGTAAAAATGTGAACAGAAGGGGATATGGACTCCCTTGACTGTTCATTACAGCTCCCTTCTTCTATATATATTATATACACACACTGTATGTGTGTGTGTGTGTCAGCAGGTTAAGAACCGTTCCATTGGCACCATAGAGACTGAGTGAATGGTCTCTAATGATTGATTTTATCCTTTCACCTCTTCTCTCTGTGTCTTCCTCTCAACGTCAGAGTTGAAATTAGAGTCACGGTGACGAGTGACATGTTTCAAACATGGACAGATGCTGCGGTCTGACCTCTATTTCCTCAGGATGCAAAAACAAACCACATCAACAACATCAACAAAAGAAACATGATGCAACAAACCCCTGCTCCCCAAGAAAAAGAAAATTCTAAATTCATAGCTTTAACTGATATCGCCTAAAAAAACAAGACATTTTTATCATGTGAATGCAAAAAACAAAACAGTACAGGGGCTTGTGGAGTTACAATAAGGAGGAATTCAAACCAAAGCATTGCATTTACACTTTATATAGACCCCAACTGAATTATTTAAATTTGAAAAAGAAGGATTTAAAAGCATATGTCTCCTCTGAACCTAGCAAACATTTTTTGTTTCACTCTCAGCTACTACCACAACAAATTTTAACTGTGAAACTGACTGAGTTAGAACCCTTTTTGTGTCTGCTAATCTGGATTATCTTTGATCCATCTTGAACTGGATTAACTGACGAATGAATAATATTTATTTATGTAACCTGCATTTTTTTGTAAAAACCTGTCTTGTGGTTCATGAAATGTTTAACTAAAAGACACACGAACACACAGACACTGACAAAAACATTATCGCCTGCCTTCACCCTATTGGGCTGAGTAATAATGATATATGATGATACAACACAACACAATGTGATACAATTAAATTTACTTTATTGTCCCCTCCAGAAAATTTGTCTTGGTCTCATTTTTGTTTGACCTCTTTTTTTCCTCCGGCTGCAGAGAAGACACAATGCCAAAAACTCTTTCCTAAAATCCCCTCTAGATTTTGAGCTTTTGTTTACATCAGCTGAAACTCTCAGTTTTCAGATCTTGATCTGCATTTTTATCATGTCCAAAGATGATATAATACAGTACTTTATTGTTTGTTTTGGACACAATGCAACTGCTTCACATTAAAGCAGCTGTAAACCAATACACATTGTACAAATACCATTTAAATAACACTTTTTTACAATTTTACCCAAGTATGGTAGAAGAGAAAATACACATTTTATTTAAACTTTGGAGACAATGTTGATTATATTAAACAATCTTGATTTTTAACCCATGATGATTTATAATAAATGTCAGAGATTTTAGAGTCTTTAGAGTAAAATTCCTTTTGATCCTTTTGTAGCCCTTTCCCTCTCAGTCATTGTGCATCAAAGGACCAGTGTATCATCAGCTGTTTGCTGGTTGCTGCTTTACCGAGCTGTCGTTCTTTCCAGTTAATGATCTTCAGATTTTATTTTATTTTTTTCCAGGATGAGGTCTATTAAATCTCTATTGAATCACCCCAAGGGGGGGACGAGACCTCTGTGTGTGCAGCTATCAGCAGGGAGCACATCAGAGTGTCTGTAGGTCTGACGGTCGCTGATAAGAGCAGCGTGATTAACACACACACACACACACTCACACACACACATGCAGAAGGGCTGGTGATGGTAGTCTATTGTTGGAGGAACAACAGACGTCTGGGTGTGCGCTGATAATCAGCCATCAAACCAGATTTTTTTTAAAGAAGCGTTTTGGAGAAAAGCGTGACAACATGGACATGCTTTTCAGCGTGAAACAGCTGAAGGACTGAAAATATGAACCAAAGAAGAAAAACACAATAAAAAGGTTAAACTAAATTAAACAATTAGTACATTCTTTGAAGGAGTGCTTATCGTCTGCTCTTTTGCACGTTTATGTTTTCAATAAGGATCACTCTCGGCTACCACCACCTAAAATTTGAGCTCAATATTTGTCAAAATTGGTTCACTTTTAGCCATTTTTGTCAGTCAAGACTGATTGCTCACTGCTATTGCAATGAAACTTTTCCTTACATAATTATAAAAGCAGTTT
Organism: Cynodonichthys magdalenae; assembly: GCA_031762555.1. Classification (NCBI taxonomy): domain Eukaryota; kingdom Metazoa; phylum Chordata; class Actinopteri; order Cyprinodontiformes; family Rivulidae; genus Cynodonichthys; species Cynodonichthys magdalenae. The sequence goes on along the minus strand of JARVJO010000155.1, from coordinate 13,751,565 downwards.
ATGACTTTTCCTACACTCTCACCTCATCTTGACAACAAACTCTTCAGCTACAGTCCTAATGTGAAGGGTTAAACATTCAATCAGGCAGGCATTATATTTCCACAGAGCAAAAGGTCAGACTGACTTTGGTCGCTCAAGTTTGACTTATTAATCCCAGAATTCAGTTAACCAGTCCTGACTGACTTCAGCAAAGCCTCCCATTAACTGAGACCGTCTAAGCTGACTTAACCAGACTTCCTCTCAGCTTCTTTCACACCAAGCTGAATGAGTCTGGGCTAAAAAAGAAAACTGCAGCTAAAAAAAAAAACCTTCAAAAGTGCTCAACTCTAAAACCATTAAAGCATGTCTTTCTAAAAGTTCTCTCATTTTTTCCTCATTTATCCTCTGATCCCCTGTTGTCTCGACTCCTCCCGGGTCTGTCCACAGCTCTGCTGGGCTACATTTTCTTAATTTATCTACTGTTACTCCATCTACCCCCACCCTTACCCCCCTACACTGCCACCCTGGGCCCCTCATGTCATGAAAATCCTTTGTTCCCCTCTGTGTCCTTTAAAACAACCACACAAATGCAGATGGAGAGAGTCGGTCTGTTTCAGGCTCTCTTCTTTTACCAGTGATGGATAAAAAACCAGCACACAAAATAAATCATTTAGTGATGCTGATTGAGCAGCACATTGTTTTCTGTTTATAGTTTCTTCTGTATGTTTTTTTCCCATTAAATTTCTGCAAATTTTGTGCTGATTTAACTAAATATGCATCAAAACGTTCCGCTAAGTGTTTTTAAAATGATTTAACTTTATTTACAAAAAGTTTTTCCCACAGAGATACATTAAAAATGCTTCAATTCATCAGTTTATCATTGTTGTTTCTTTGAAACACTTCAGCACATCCTTTCTGTCTTCTTATGCTTCTTTGAGATTTTAGCTGCTGTCTCACTAAATTTTACTTTAACAAATGTTTTATACTCTTAACATGAAGCTACTGTAATGCAAATTGTAACTTTTTGCTAATTTTAGGTTTTAGCTACAGATGTACAAATTCTGATTTGTTACTGTTTTGATAGTTTAGCTACAGATTAGCTATTTTTAGTTTTTAGCTGTGAACTTATTGATTTTCTGCATATTTGCCATTTTTGGCTTTTGGCCACACACTTTTGGGCGGCTGTGGCGGAGTGGTTAGGGGAGTCGTCCTGGAACCGGAAGGTCACCGGTTCGATCCCCCGTTCCAGCTG
>JARVJO010000155.1:13717852-13735075 GCA_031762555.1 Cynodonichthys magdalenae | reverse complement strand
TAGGTAACATTAGGTCCCCACAAGTAGGTGTGTATGCCAAAAACACTGTCCCACAACGTAGGGAATACCAGCCCACATACACACACACACACACACACACACACGCACACACACAGAGTGACCTACAAGTGTCCAAAGCACACAAGTGTGCATCAGTCGCTGCTGCTTTGGATCAAAAATTAAATTGTAGCTCGCAGCTCTTTTTTTTTTTTCTCCTCGTTCTTTCGTTTCAGGTCACCGTTTTTCTCTCCCTTTCTAATTCTCTGCTTTTTAAGGACACACGTGACGGACGGCTTGTCTTTGGCAGATTATTTAATCTTTAATAAGTGTTCTAATGCTGCAGAAGTGTTTTGAAATGAATACCAAGTTGACACTGGGAGCGAGAAGCAAAAATTAGACTGAAGCTGAGATTTAAACCAGTCAGTGTTATTGTATTGTTCCTTTAATAAACTTGGAATTTGGAAAAGTATTTATTTTTAGCAGTGCTTATCACTAAAAACACTCATGCTTCACTTTAAGATTTTTTTTTTAAGAAATGATGACGTAATTTTGCATCATTGCAACTTTGCAAGACATCCTGATCAGAGAATGACTCTCAGGTACTACTACATCAAATTTGAGCTCTGTAAAACTGACTGAGTCATAGCCATTTTTGTCTTTTTAAGATCAATTTGGTTAGTCTCAAAAAGTTAATCAGTTGCAGAGGCTTGTGCAATTATGTCTTTCTGAGAGTTTCATTCAAATCTGTCATGTGGTTTATGAGATATTTTGCTAACAGCAAACAAGGTTTACTTCAAGGGTTATTGCAAAAGTTTTAAACAAAAAATAGGTGCAAAGACTATATGTTATGAATGACTCTCAGCTACTACAACACCAAGTTTTAGCACAATATCTGTTAAATTGACTGAATTGCATGCATTTTTGTGTTTTCTGAGTTTAATTAGAGGTAGCAGCCATTTTGAATTATGTTAGCTCCCAAAGTTAATCATTTGCAGAAATTCATCTAATAAATATTTTCTGAAAGTGTAATTAAAATCCATGTAGTGGTGCTTGAGATATTTTGCTAACAGACACAGAGTTGACTCCAAATAATTAATGGCAACATTTCAAACAAAGAGCTTGAACAACCTCTCAGAATATGTGCTGGTGATCACTCTCAGCTACAACCACACCAAACTTTAGGTTGATATCTGTAGAAATGACTGACTTAAAGCTGATTTTTGTGTATTTGTGTGCACACACACACACACAAACACACACATATTTGGGTAATAAAGAGCATTTATATAGTCTTTCGAAATTTTTGCAGGCTGCACAACACTTTTCCCTTTAATTTACAGTCTAGTTTAGACTGAGGTCCTGAAGAGATGAAGCATTTGAATCTTTGCCTGGTAAAGTTTTCCAGATGAATTCTGCTCTGGTGGAGCTGCTCGCTTCAAAACTGGAGCTGAAACTTTTCAGCTTGAGCCCGCAGGTTTTTTTTTGTTTCTTCTTAGTCAACCTGTCTGTAAATATAGGCTCAAAAGAAACTCTTGATCATGCTTCAAAAACTTTACTTATGCTCTATAAAACAAACAACACACACACATGCTCAAACACTTTGAGAGTGCAGCGATAGAATATTTATAATGCAGCCTTTTCCACATCGCACCGACTTTCCACTGTCCTCCTGTTCTCTCTGTTTTCTTTCTCCTAATTAAATTCAAAATGTTAAATTAGACTGAAAGCAGTGCACTGGTGAAACACCTAACCACCATCACCACATTAAACATCAAGCGTTCTTTTTCTCTTCTTTCTCCCCCACGTCCCTTCTCCTCATCACATTATCGATCAACATCTGAGCTTTTCTCAGAACTGCATCATGAAATTATATTACCAGCAACAGTATCTCCTCTGCTGTCTGCGTCTTAATGCTCACCCGGTGCTAATTGAAATGGAGAGCTATTGATCGGGGAGCTCAGCAGGAGTTGTGGCTTATTAGCTACCGGTCTCTCTCTTCTTGTGTCTGTTGGAGTTCAGCCTGTTGAGCAGCAGCCAATAATAGAAATAATTAAAGGTCTGGATATCCTTTAAGGAAAATTTGAAGAGAAAAATCATCTTGGGCTGAAAAATGACCAAGTTGTTGCTGTTTTGGTTGAACTTCGAAAAAACTTTTGCGCAATCTTGGGCACTAGCATCAGCTTAAAGTGTGTTGTGAATGACACAGCTGCTACCACATCAAAGTTTAGCACATTATATTAAATTTGCAGAATTATACCTATTTTTGTGTATTTAGGCCTAATGATTACTGTATTTTCTGAGAGTTTCATTAAAATCTGCCCTCTGGTTCTTGAAATATTTTGCAAAGACTTGATGCTCCTCCACCTTCGGCAGTGGGCGTTAAAGTGTCTGTGACATCAAATTTTTGTGAGAGATCTGGATGCATTTTTGTAACAATGACATTGATAAAATATTGTAAAAAAAAAGTCATATTGCCAAGATGAACGGCAGTTGAGATATTTGCATGTGAGGGAACAGGAAGTGATGTCAAAGGGGAGGATCTTTGACTTTTTGTATTTGACAAATAGTTGATTCCATTTAACTTGAAGCTGTGCAGAGATGAGGGAGGAGGAGGGGGGAAACACGCTGTTTTTTGAGGATTTTTCCTGCTGGTCTTGGGCAGGTGTAGTCACAGTTTAGCTCAAGAAGGAAACTGTCAGTGTCAGTGTGCCCACCGAGTGCCGAGACCCTCCCAGCTGCTGTAAAAAGAGACGCTCCGTGTGCAACAGCTGAAGTTTTGACAGCCTCGGGGTGGGACTGCGTGCGGCCCTGGACCTGTCAGGAAAGGTGCAGCTGATGAGGAGCAAGTGTGCTCGCTGAACCATCCAAAGAAAAAAATAAAGATTTCCCACAGAGGGAAAAGTGTCTACTCAGTGCTGCCAAAGGCATAAAGGCATTAGTACGTCTATAAATACCCCACAGCTTCCTTCTCCTGTTTCCTACCTAATAGAAGGGCCTGATTGTCTGAAAGTACAATGTTGTTAAAGGGATCTTGGATGATCTAACTAATGTTAAAGATGCCAGGCTTTAATATAATGTTTTGTTAATAATAAATGCACTTATGAGAGTTAGTGAGAGGTTGATTTGTAGCCGATGTTCATGCTGTTATATAAAACCAGTGTAAACATTACAAACTCTATACAAAGCAAAAACAGAAATGGCTCTAACTCAGCTATTTTTATACATAATGAGCTCAAATTTGATGTGGTAGTGGCTGAATATTATTCCTAACACATACTTTGAGCACAACCTGTTGCTTATTTGAGATCTTACAATTATAATGAGATTTTGCATAATGTTGTTAATTGTTTGACTAAAATGGCTCAGCATGACGAGTACAACTCTAGCAGGAAAAGCAGCAGGTGATGTTTATTTTTACAAATTAGGTTTCAGTTCTATTCCGTGATCAAGTTTGCAGCACATCTTAGTTTTATTCAGTGTTGGCAAATCTTGTTTTGGTGCCCTGAAGTCTTTTGGCCTCAAAGGTGCTCAACAGCATTTCCTCATCCAGTCACAAAGGATACAAGAGATCTGTACAGAGAAGCAACACAGGTTCTGTTTTGTACAAAGCAAGAGCCATACATAAAATTCAGGTGCTTTTGTTGTTTTTATAAAATAAAAAAGCATGGTGCAATGGAGAAACTTCCAGTTTGGTGACTTCTTCTTTCTCAGCGCTTCACAGATTTTCTGAAAAATTGGGATGTTTTGTAAAATCATCTCATAAACCAATAAATTTGTTTTCACAAAAGAACATGTAGGAAACATTTCTAAACGTTTAAACTAACAAATTGCACATTTGTTTTAGGAACAAAAATGTATTTTTAAAGTTGATGGCAGCAGGGCTTGTCAAAAAAGCTAAAACCATGTTAAATTCTGTAAAGCACCACCTGTTCTTTAAACAGCAGAGACCAGTTGCTAGAAGATTTGGAGATAAATGTCCCAATCTTGTCTGATTTAGGGTTCTAGATATTTATTTTACTGATTTTTTTCCCATAATGCATCAATGTTTTCACTTGGTGAGATGTCTGAACTACAGTCAGGTCAGTTCTGTACCCAGACTCTTCTACTACAAAGCCATGTTGTTGTAATGGATGCAGCAGGGCAAGTTTATTTGATTCATCTACAAGACAATACAGAGTGTTTTATGTTGTAAGATATGTGGTTTAGCATGGTCTTGCTAAAACAAAAGGCCTGCTAGGCTATGCAAGGCCTACCCTGAAAAAAGACAGAATCTTGATGGTAGCTGTGCATTCTAGAGGCACTAATGCACCCCTATACAATCAGAGATGCAGGCTTTTAAACTGTGTCCATGTTATCATGGAGAATGTAGCATCCATGGTTTCCCTTTAAGTGTTTCAAACGGTTTTCCGTTCACCTGCAACATGGTTTCTTCTTTGCACGATAGAGCTTTAACCTGCACATGTGAATGCCACTGCTTCTTTAAAAGTCACAATTTTTCTAATTTCTGATCAAACACCTATTTATTATGACCTACTCCTTTTGTTTCCTCAGACTACGTCAGTGATTATCTGAGTCCAAATCCTTATGATGATGTCGTGGGAAGTGATTCATCGGTCATCTCTAAAGTGCCCTCCCCGAGCCACTCCTCCATTATTTATGGACACATTAACAACACCTATTCTGGTATCCATGGTGACATCCATGGCGATTCGGACCAGCCGGACAGCCCAAGGTCCGAGGTCTCATCGTCTGCGGGCGGATACATTAATGGGGATACAGCCGTGAGTGAAGGATACACAGTGGACGCCTTCTTCATCATGGACGGACGGTCGAGGCGAAAAGCCACAGGGACTCCGAGAGGAGGAGGAGGAGGAGGAGTCGCTCAGAGGCACACCTGCAGCGAGTGCGGCAAAACCTACGCCACGTCTTCCAACCTGAGCCGACACAAGCAGACCCACCGGAGCATAGACAGCAAGATGGCCAAGAAGTGCCCCACGTGCGGGAAGGTTTACGTCTCCATGCCGGCCATGGCCATGCACCTGCTCACCCACGACCTCAAGCACAAGTGCGACGTGTGCGGCAAGGCCTTCAGCCGGCCGTGGCTGCTGCAGGGCCACATGCGCTCGCACACCGGCGAGAAGCCGTTCGGCTGCGCGCACTGTGGGAAAGCGTTCGCCGACCGCTCCAACCTGCGCGCCCACATGCAGACGCATTCGGCCTTTAAGCATTACAAGTGCAAACGGTGCAACAAGACCTTCGCGCTCAAGAGTTACCTGAACAAGCACTATGAGTCTGCGTGCTTTAAGGGGGCTTTTTCCCCGCTGAGCACACTGAGCGAATGATAAATTCATTTTCTTTTATTTACATCAGATTTTTTTTCTGCTTTAGCCTCTAAAAGTGCCCAAAAATGGTACAAAAAAGGAGTCTACTAGAATCATAAAACTCCTCAATGCCTTCATCTGGAGGGTGATTGAAATGTTTTCATTGCCTGATTTAGATTGTCACTTGCTTCGATAAGATTCGCCCTCGTTAGGTTCTGTGAAGATTAATAAAGCACAGCTAGCTCATCTTTTCTGAAAATCTATTTATGTCCACATCAATCTTCATCAGTTGTTTTTTTTTTATTCTACCTGTGAAGATATGAAACAAAAGCACAAATGTTCTTTCATGTCTTTGTGTTTCTGTGACAGCAGCTTGAGAGTCAAACACACCGAGCAAAGAGATTTAGAAAACACTTTTATTTTCAGCTTCATTAGAAGCAAATGTTTGGTGTTTTTGCTTTTGGCGAAGCTGAACCAGAGCTGAACTTTAACAAAAATGACGGAAAGTAATTTTAAAAAGCACAATATAGATTCACAATCAAAGATTTTTTCTTACACTACCATATACTTACAGTATTTAGACATGGGGAGCAACATAATCACAATGTAATGTGCAAAAAAAGAAGTACAATGTTGCCATAAACTGATAGTATTAATATGTGAGTACACCTACGGGTTAACTTTGTATTTCTCAAATTTGGGCTTCTTGTGACATCAAACAATGTAAAATAGAATCAAGGAGACAAACTGAGCTTCCATTTCAGGATCAAATGGTCTCTCCTTAATAATATTTTCTTATGGCTTCAGTTTAATGCTTCTTTTTTTTGTCTGCCATGTTTCAAAAGGAATTTAAATGAGAAAAAAGGTCAAGGTTTTCCTAATTTTGCAAAAAAAAGTGTGATCAAACAACTCAATTTTGAGCTTTGATGTTATTTTTTTGAAAATTGTGTCTATTTATTGCCTTATTTAATAATTTATTCATCCGTATCATTTTGTATTATTTTGCACTTTATTGCAATTTTTTGCCTTTGTTAAGAATATGCCAAAGCATTTGACACTTTCTAAATACCAAGTACCTTTTTTGTGTTTGTCTGCCACTTTATTTATACAAATTTTTGCATGCAAAAAAAAAAAAAAAAAGAATGGAATCTATGCCAACTTAGGGATAATTTGCCAAGCGTTTTAGGAGACTGGCAAAATTAGGCAAAATTTATGTCTTGGGCAATATTTCATCAACACCTGTTAGAGCAATAATGCATGATGTGTTCAAAGAAGTCAAATCTGCTCAAAACATCTTAAACATTTTCTAATTATAGTTGCAAGATATCCAATTTCAGGGAGTTAGTTTGCAAAGTTTGTCTTGATTAATGAGCGATGGGTTTAGAGCTCCAAATTTACAGGAACTTTGGCATTGCTGTCATTCCTTTGGGGCATTTTTCTGGTACTTTTGCGGACTAAACATTAGTAGAAAGATCAAAGCAAAGACTGCAGGGTCCTGATTTTCAATCTCTGCTGCTTTTCATGTAAAAAATATCTAAAAAGGAAAAAAAAAGAAGAAGCCTGCTAGTTACAATTATATCGTGGCATCATTAGCTCATTGATGACAACTACATCTGTACTATTAGGAACAGCTGGTGCTTCTGGGATTCACACAAAGAACTCAGCTCATTTAGACGGAGAGCTCGCTCTGGGTTGGGTTGGGTAGTTTTGTACATGGTTTATGCACTGCCTGCCTCGTATTATTACTCTAAAATATTGTAGAAAGTAGAAGGTAGATCTCTGGTGCTGAAAACAAAACGGACGAAAACACAAACCCAGAATATGAAAAGATAAATTGATAGTTCTGATTTGACCTGCTGTAAAGAACTTTCTGAACTGCTACAGTTTGGAGAAATCCTGATTAGATTATAATTTGTTTTATACCAAAATAGGTTTTAACCACTTCAAAACAACTTCAGAGTGAAACTTTAAAATAAAAGAATAAAAAATTTGGGAGTTTTATTATGAACTATTTGATAAATATTCCAATGCTGGAGTCACAAAATTATCTTCTAATAAATTTACATTTTTTTTTTTAATTATTAAACAGATCATAACTGAGCAAAGCAGTCAGGTCTGCCTTTCTCATATTGAAGTCCAAATCATAAATAAAACTAGCATTTCTTAAAAAAAAGGCATATCATCTGTCACGTTGCACAGCAAAGTTTGGCACCAAATCTATAGAGGAGGTCCTTGCCCCCTCTAACCCACCATTAGTGGAGCCCATGGTTGTTTGCGAATGCAAGTAGCAACAACAGCTAGCTGTAGGACTACCAGTATTGCCTGAAATGTAATTCTTTACCAAAATATCTGTGTTTGTTTAGGAGTATGATTCTCACTTTGGGTACAGGAGTGTCCGAGTTTAAATCCCGGACGAGCCCCCGTTTGTTATGGTCTGGCTCAAAGGGGAAGTATGAAGAGATGACTTAGAATGTAACCTAGAAAAGAGAATTGGGAAACCGTTTCTAACTGGTGAAGGTCAATCTTAAGTAAACTCAACCGGACACTCTAATCAGCACCCAATCACCTGAGGAACCTGAGGAACTAGGTTTATAGACATTTCTCCAAAAAATGATGTTTAAGGAGCTGTCTACAACAGGGAAGATACTAATTGTTCATAAACCACATTTAAGAGCTCTGAATTCTCACTTTAAACTGTTTTGTAATATTTTTGCCTCAACGATTCTCATTGGCATACATAGAAGAAATAACTACAGGAGTTGCAGTGCTGAATAGAGTTTTTGACCCTTGGGGAGTTTTTGAGCAGATCCATGACCCACCCCCCATGATAGAATTTTTACCATTTTAAATGCAGTCTAAAGTTAATTTTTGCTCTTGTGTGTTTATGTAAGGACTCATTAAAACCCCATTGCAGTATCCTGTAGTTTTTTCTTTAATTGTCTCTGGCTATTGTAGGTTTGTTAAAGTGACTCCCTGTGTAATTATAAAGACTGAGAAATAAAACATTTGGTCAATATTTCAGCACCAGAGAGCATCACTGAACACTTAGTTTCTACTACGAATTACTGTAGCCTACTATAGCCACAAGCTAGTATAACTATTCTTATATAAAAGCACTTCTTGTTATGAATTATATCCTACAACTTTTACTTTTTTTTCACAAATTAGTAGCACAACAAAAAAGTTTAGATTCAGGTAGAAAATGCCTTGTATGTAGAAATGACCTCTTTCTAACTTTTCTATAAAAAAAAAAAAAAACACGGTAAAAACTCCAACAATGCTGACGTCACACATTGTGTTTAAATGACACAAAAATAAAAATACACTTCCAGTATAAAATATGCCGTGCCATTTTTTAAAATGTCTGCAAAAGCATAAAAAACATGTTTTTTTAGAGTAAATGAGAATGCGACTATTTTGTGGCAAAAGGCCTTGTACATAAGAACTGATGTGACTTTGGACTTGGATTCTTTCTACAGATCTGTACAGTGTGAAGATGATGACGATGATGATGATTTTTATTTATTTTTTTGTCTGGAGCTTCCTGTTTTGAGTTCTTCCTCTGAGGTTTTTCTGGACCTCCAGGCTGGGTTGAAATGATGTAAAGCACAATGAAAACACTGGGCATTTTGTTTCACTTCCTGAATAAAAACTACTTAAAAAATAAAAAAAGAAGTCACGTCTGGAGATTTTACATCTTTAAACTTTTGCTAAGAACCTAAATATTTATAATATATATTATTTTTTTTCTTATTTTTGAGTTTTTTATGTGTGATTAAATGTTTCATTTTCAAACATATAGTTCAATCTGATCTGGTGTTAGCATTATATTTAAAAGGCATTTAGATAGCCACTAAGCAACACATTAATGCAGCTATAGCATGAATGACCGTGACCCCTGACATGACCCCTTTACCACCACTGGTCATGTGTCCTAAGAAACTGAACTTTGTTGAGAGACTAATTCTATCTTAACTTTCAATAATCTGTTCATGTCTGCAAATAATGCTGACGAGACAGTCTGCTGCGAGACTGTAACGTGTTGAATGTAACCAGAATATAGCGGGTTGGTAGGAAGAAAACAGAAAGGGCAAAAACTGTTTATGACATGCACTATACAAAAACTTATGGACTGTACACTCAAAAACAGATGTGTTGGATTTACTTAAACTGAGTAAATAGAGTTGAATAAGAGTAAAGTAACTTTGATGCTTTAAAGTAAATGTAAAAGTTGCTTTACATTGACTCTACTCATTTGTGAGGAAATTGTTGAAATACCTTGATTAAGTAAGTCCAACAATCTGTTTTTTGAGTGTATGGATGTGTATTTGAACAGTAAATATTGCTACATTTTAAAATTTGCAAACTCTAGTAAAAATCATTTTTTCCATCAGAATACTGTTTAAATCCAATAGCCTTCAAGTCTAAAGGATCTTTAGTGGCTAAAGTTAAACTTTCATAAAGTCACTAGAATCACAGGGACTGTGATGGACTGTTACTGTTTAAACATTCTAAAAAAAATAATAACATTTTTTTGAATATGCTCATTAACCAAAAAAAAGTGGTGGGGGGGCTGTTTTTGTATTTAAACACCTGTTTTGGTCTCTGTGTTTTCATTATTAAGTAAATGGTTAATTTCAGTTTTATAAAAAATTCATTACCATTGTTTGCCTGTGGGTTTTAAAAAAAGGTAATTGTTTGCAAAGCTTTCTGTTTTTCTTTTACCCTCAGGAAGCTCTGCAGAGATCAAAATCTCAGTTTTATGTGAATATGTGTGTTTGTTTTTTAACCATAGGACCTCATGTAGAAGGAAGCTGAAATCACAACAAATCTTTCAGATGGTGGGAGTGCATGTGTTTAATGTATGTGAGCATCTGATCACTCTCATCTTCTTATGAAGGAAAAACACATTATTTCCATTTAACTATTAAACAGGAAAAAACCACAATTTTAAACAATAAAACAGGTATTATTCTAAGGGTTAACTTAATGACAATTCAGCATTTTCAAAAGTTTTTTTTTTCTGTGAAACATGAACATCTGTATTTTAACAACAATTTTAAAAAATAGTATTTTTAACCTCTTAGGCCCAAAGGGCTTTTCATGACACTTGTGCTTGAAATAACATGCCCAAATGTAATTAGCTGCATCATACAGTATAAAATATAATGAATAAAACTCATGGAAACCATAAACACAAGTGTAGAAAAGTAGAAAAAAAACTGCCCCCAGAACCAGGGATGTGAGGTTTACGAGCAAATACAGTAAATACAAAATCAAGTTTTTGTCACAGTTTAAGTTTTTTTTAAGTTATCTTTATGTTTTTATTCAAATTTAGAGTTATGAGGGTTAGACATGAGAGGTCAGTGTCATACCTGCAGTAACTTAGATGCAAGAAGGTTGAATCCCAGATGGGAAACTTTCTCTTCTGAAAAAATAACTCCTAAATAAACTTTGCAAAACTTTAATGAAATTTCCCAACTGAATTCTAGTGACTCTATGAAAGTTTAACTTCAGCCACTAAAGATTCTTTAGACTTAAAGGCGACTATCTGCCAGGACTTTAACTCAAAAGACAAATGGTATTCTATTAAAAGGTGATTGATTTTCTCCTATTGCTGCTAAAGGTATTGATTTTTGATGTGCTGCCTTGGCCCTCTAATGATACTAATTCTAATATTCAGTGAACCTGAAAACTGCTTTCTCGTAATTATAGCTACTGTCATTGTGTGTGTGATGCACAAATATATGAAAACCAAACAGGTTTAGATTTACTTCACGCCCTAAAGGACGGTGTAAATGGGTATAGATCAGCTGCAACAGTTGGGGAGGTTGATGAAAGAGGAGCTGTGTGGAGGAGATGAACATAAGTAGTTCAAAAAGACTTACTGGGACTTTCTTTTGCTGGCGTAATGGGACTTTAATGATTTCTATACGTTTTTATGAGCCTGTGCTGCTTAAAAGTTTTTTTTTTTTCACTTTCATTCATTGGTATTTTTATGAAAGTGAGCTTTGTAGAGGACCACCTGTTATTTAGTAAGTTTTAGTATATTTAATGAAATAGCTCTTTTATCAGTGGGAGAACAACAACAGAGATGGTCCAATTCTAGTTCTTTGAATATCGACGATGACAGGAGACAACCTCAAAACTATACCACAGAAAAATTGGACAAGGCTCTTAGTTATGTTTTATCATCGACACAACGTGACTGATGTTTAATTTAAAACTAACTAAAAGACAAATAACAAATAATTGATTAGGAAAGAATTACATGCTTTTAAGACAGGTGATTAACTCGAAACTAAACAGTCAACAACTAAATGATCTCTAAGCAAGCAGGACAAAATCACTTCAATGAAGGCTTTAAACTTTAAACCCAGAGTGTGTGTATATGTGTATGTGTTTACTACATATGTGTGTGTATTTAAACTATGAATATGTGTGTGTGTGTTTAACACTGTGAGTATGTGTGTGTATGGATTTCTTTGTGTGCATCTGTAGTAGGAAAGAAGAAAAAACAGACAAGGACAAGTAGGAGAACAGTTTTAGAAGATTTTTAGATAATGGGAGAGCAAGGGTACTAAAGTTATGTCTGATTCAGTGAGCACGCATCTGAGCGCGGGGAAGGAGCTGCAGATTGGAGAACTAGCTGACGCCAGATAGGAAGCATATATCTTTTACCGTGTTGCCAGATAGTGGGGTAGATCAACAGCAAAGCAGGTTAGGATGTTGGCCTTGACCCGATGGACAGTCGGAAGCCGGCCTTGAGCTGCTGGCCACCTCTGTTAGACTGTTAGAGTATAACTCACGGCTTGGCAGACCTCAGCTGGTGAGTAGTCCAGCAGGGGCAGTTAGTCCTCTGATGGAGGGCCGTATTCTCAGCAAGGCGAGTCAGCGTTTTGCAGCTCCAACACAACTCCAAAGGAAAAACTTGTACTTCCAGAAAAATAGTTTTCTTCTTGTGAAATCAGCTTGAAGAGACTGGACAGCGGCGAGGCTGTATTCAGTCAGAAAAACACAAGCGCAAGCTACAGAGATCAGAGCAGAACTGAAGTTCAGACTGAGAATAGATAAGAAAATGAAAAACATGGAATTGTTAGGCCAGGTGTTTGTCTGGATGCCGTGAGAAAGTTAGCAAAGTGTTCCTGAGAGTAACCTTGTTGAATCTGGTCACACACCTAACCTTCGGGGTAAAGAGAACATGATTTGTTAAAACATGGTCTAAAACAATTATAACTCAGTTCAAATTAAACAACAGTATAACTTTTAAACATGATTCTAAAACATGATTACTTATTGAATCAAAGACTAAACTAATTGATTACTGATTAACTCACTGATGCAGGATATAACATCAAACTATAAGCATTAATTTGTGACAGTTTAGCAAACACATTTGAGTTGAACAAATGAAAGCAAAAATGAGAAACTTTGGAACATATATAAATGTACATCACAGAACACTACATTAAGAAAAAGGAATTCTTTACCCTATTTTTATATAAAGTTAACAGGACAGGTGCAGAGCAGGAAGTCCTTGGAAAACTGCACAATTACTGATGGGAAACCAACACATTAATTTTCACGGAAATTGTTATGGGCATCTTTAGGGGAAAGGGACAATGTTTAGTCTCTGGACCTCAGGGGAGGTCAGGAGGTCAACCCCCAGGGTCAGCTTCACTGTGAGGTGAGGGGTTTCCCTTCAGCTTTCACTGAACAAGACTACAATTTGCCAACTAAAAGTCTACAACAAAATTGTAGTTATTATGAATCATAACACCTTAAACAAACATTTAAGCACTAATCTGGTGCACAATTTCAAGTTACTATTGTTTTTAATGTAAAGTTTGATAATGTACACAAAATATTTGATTGATTTTCCCTTAATAAACTGCATCACAACATTGGTTGTTTGGTGACTCAGTACAGTTTTATCTGTAATATTGTTTCTTTCAAAGTTTGAAGCAAAGATTTAGTGTGATCTGTTTGTGCTTAGAGTTTGTGTTAGGGATGACTCTCAGCTACTACTACTCAAAAAGTTAGCTCAATATCTGTAAACCCGACTGAGTTCTAACCATTTTTCGCTGAATAATGTTGATTAGCTGTCGCAGCCTTTTTGAATTGGGTTGACTCTAAAAGTTATTGAGTAGTAGATGCACATCTGATGATTGGGTTCACTTAAATCCATTGACTGATTCATGAAATATTTTGCTAACAAACACATGTATAAATAGCAATAGACAGTTTCCCAAAGCGTCTATACAACATCCCCTCAGTGACAGTCTTGAAAATCATGGAAATGTTCTTGCAGATATTTGTTTTAAGATATAAACCTTTTAGTCTTAAAATGAACCTTAAAATAACATTGACTTCCTGTAAAATAGCTTCTAAACAAGAAAATAGTTGTTACCAAATTTCAAAAATCAAACATAGATATTTAAATGTTCTGTTAAATTTTTTTCCCCGAAAATATATCCATCTAAATTCATTTGTAAGCGCACAAAATATTTATGTCCTGACTTTTTTATGCACACATGATTGGAGGAAACAAAAAGACTGAAAAAGATGAACACACCAAGCAGAGCAAATCTTTTATTTATTGCCCCGAAGTTTTTAAATATGTTAATTCCTGTTTCCCGTGACGCCTGACCTGCCAGCCTTAAGCAGGTGAGCGTTTAAATAGTTCATATAGTATATCTCACCTTAAATAATTTATAAATCACAGAGACACTAAAACCTAAAGCTTTGTGACATAATCAGTCAACTCTGTTTTAGGCCTGTTGTGGTATCTTAAAAGCAACTTGTGATTTTACTCAAATCCACATTAAAACATCTCTGATGATTAAAGATTTAGTATGTTAAAGCAGGAGAAGTAATTCAACCATTTATATTAAATAGACTCAAAATACTAAATTCAACTCCACTCTGAAGCTATTAATGCAAACATTATCTTTATATCACTGTGAGTTTTTAATTATTTACCTTAAATCATTTGGTTATTTTTGAAATGGGAAGTAATGGTAGCAGTTTTCTGGAGGATTTTTCCAAACTAGCCATTAGTTAGTCATTCTGGTCAGAATGAGGATTGATTTCTCCAAAAAGACGTTGTTCAAAGAGCTATCTGCAACAGGTAAGATATTAATTGTTCATAAGTTTTCCACCAAATCCTGCTATGCTACAAGATATTTGAGCCATCCTTTTTAGAGAGTTCAATAAGAAAAATAGTCCCAAACAACTTCATTTTTTTACCATTTAATTAGGCTGGAACAGATTTATGAGCTCAGACAACTACTCAGAATAGTAATCAATCGAAAGCAACCAAAACATCTCACAGGTTTACACATTTTTATTCAAGGAAACATCAAATAATAAAAAAAAAAATAACCTTATTTCCCATTACATTTCAAACCAGCCTTTTACCTGACACCATTCAAGCTAAAACAATGTGCAGAAAAAATAAATGTACAACTCTTTTTTTTTAATATATGGATATTTATGCCAGATGGTATCACAGTGTCGCTTTAATAGGACCTTCGAGGGCAAGTGACTTTCAGCGCCTGCCTGTGTGTTTATGTGTGAGCGGGAATGGATGAATATGTATATCAGCTTAGAGTGTAATATCACGCCTCACCAATCTGATAGAGAACACAGTGTATGGCGAGCTTTTTATAAGCACCTACACACACTCATATGAGCACCTAACATCTGCAGCATTGAAGTGCTCAGGTTTGAGTGGACACTCGCAAAACAGCAAATCGGTTTCAAAAGATGCAGTAACCTTTACACGGAGCAAAGACACATATTTTAGTGTAAGGTTTGGTAAATAGTAAACATAAACTTTCCAGAGTTATATGTATTAAAGAAAAACTGTCATGCCAAAGTGTCAACTGTAAAGAAACTTACTTTAATTGTTGTTTGAGGTGTTACTGTTAGTATTTATATGTAGTGCAAAATGGACGTACCACAAGGTTCTGTTTTAGGATCATTGTTCTTTTAAATGTATAATAACATTTGTCCTGAGCTAATTGCAAGTATCAAATTTCGTATTGATTAAAACATTTTTATTGATCAGTATTGAAACAGCTGTCACAGTTCGCTCCAGCTGTTTTTGTTGTCACTAGCTATGGTTTTACATCAGCATATATGGAAGCCTTTGTAACATGTCAACATGCCTGGGGTATGAAAGTATTTTAAAATGCAAAATGAGGGTAGCTTAGTAGCTACTTGCAACATTTGCAGTCAGGGTATTTTTTAAGGTGGCACCAATAGAACTACATTCAGAACCTTCAATTTAATGAGACATTCAAAATCCAAACAATGGGCTGAGTTTGAGTTCAATTAGCTAAAGCTAACAAGGCAAAGCAACACAGTTTCTGAAATTCTGAAAATTAGAGATGAGTTTCCACAAGTCAGAGATAAAGAAAAGTAGAATTTGTTGCCCGCATGCTTACAGGATGATAAAACCTATCATTACAGAGGGATAGGTTTTCGTCACCATTGGACGCTATTCGTCCAATTCTCCCAACATGACAGAACCAGAGCTGTAGGAGATGGGTTGCCTTTACCTGGCATATTTTTTTGTTGTTGTAGATAACATTATATAAGAACAATTTGAAGGACATCATGAAAAAGTGCTGCAGAGCAGTCAAGCACATAAAAGCATTGATTTTAAAAATGTTATTATATTTGACGTATGTAATCTGCAGGTCTGTGCTGTGATAAAATGAAAAATAATTCAAGTACTGTGGTTAGGTATTGGTCAGTCATTATTGTTAATAGACTCATCACAGCATTGGGGATGATATTTTTTAGTACCACATCCCCAATAATAATAATAATAAACTACATAAAAGTGCAAATTGGTCATTAGGTAGTCTTTTATATATACAATAAAGTGGTTACAATATTTGGGATGTTACATTGTTCTTCATTTGCTTCTATGATATTGGTCCCTGTAGAAATAAAGTCTTAGAAAAGACATTTAAACTATGTTAAAAGTCTGCTTATCTTTCCTTTTTTTTCTTTTTTTACAAGAACCTCACATAAATTTTATTGTATAATCAGTATTTATAGCCAGTGTAGTTTAAGAACAGCAGACACATTTCACACAAATCCAGGGAGTTCTCAAGCAGCAAGACAACCAAAACGATTACCAGGTACAAGATTGGGTTTTGCAGTAACCAGGCAGGACGAGAGGACAGGGTCAGAGAACGGAGATGGAGAAAAGACTGAGAGAAAAAGAAACGGAGATAATGAGACAGAGATGGAGAAAAGATGGTGGGAGTCAGAGGGGCATCGGGGGGGAGAGAAGTGTCAGGAAACACACAGGAAACTCAACCTGAGCTCTAAATGGCTCCTTAACAGGAGGCTGAGACAGCAAAATGAAATTATACCTCCACACACACACGCTTACAGCCACACACACGCTCATATTAACACCCAATGGAAATACTTCCTGTCTTTATTGCAGGGTGTGTATGTAGACAAACATGTAAACTGGAGTGCTCGTGATGACCTCATGCAATAATTAAATTAGGACAAACATGTTGCCTGCAAACACAAACACTCCCTCTTAAATATGACGCCGACACGTTTGTATTTAACACACTTTCTCTAAAACACAAACTTGCATTTGTGTCTTGTTGAAAGGAGTTGGTATGCGTTGCACACACACACGTGAACCCCCAACACACATTTAGCCTCACACATAGTGATAGGTCTTTTAAAGGGGTGTTTCACACCTCATCGCATTTCAATTAGAAGGTAAGACAGACACACACTCACACACATACATACATGCACTCCTGAGCCTGACAGGCTGTCCGCCGGGTGAAGAAGATTCATTTGGATTCTCATCTCTTCCCTTCCTCGTGTGCCCTTTCTTTTCACTCTTCCTCCACTT
>JARVJO010000155.1:13702563-13717788 GCA_031762555.1 Cynodonichthys magdalenae | reverse complement strand
CTGCATCAGTGTGAGTGACAGTGGTTTGACCTCCCGGGGAGTCAGGGGAGACTGTTGCACAGACGGCCAGAATAGGAGAGTCTTTCCCTGGGTACAAGTCAGCTGAAGTCCAGCAGCTACCAGGAGTATATAAAACCTCTTTTTTCAACAAGACCATTTTTGTTTTAAATTGTGGAAAGTTTTGTCCTATCAGTTTATAGAATATTTTGTTTAAATTCTTGTGTTTAATGATTTTTCTGCTTGCAAACCTCTGATCTGCATTGTTCAGAACTTTAACGATGGAGTTTTTGTTGACACTACCAGAGGGCCACATAGCGCCGCACACTACAAAAATGTAATAAAACTGCCATTTAAATTTTAAAAAAAAGTTTTGTGTGTTATTGTGTGTACTTAAATGGAAGCGAAACCCCTGAGAACACTTTTAAAAGTTGTGTGTTCGACACATTTAAAACACACTGCTGCCTCACACAGACAAACGGATCCCACCTTCTCCTCCCCACTTATCTTCCACTCATCTTTCCCTTATGTTTTTCTGTATCACCCAGATTTTTTTTTTCTTTACAGACCAATATTTTCTTTTAGTCCACTTATTTCTACACTTACAGAGTGCTGGTTTGCTTCATTATGTTACAGCAAAAATGTCAAATTCCTGCACAGCGTTTGCAGGACTTTCATTCAGATGCATCATGTGCATCATTGCTCTGTTGCGTCTCACTCCCACACAGATTTATGTTTCCTTTTTCTCCACGAGAGTGGAGAGGAAAACATATATGTGTGATAATGTTTTTTTTTTTTTTTTCAGTAATCTCTCTTTTTCTTTAATGTGTCTTTTATTGCACCAGTACAGAACAAAGCCCTGAGGCACTGCTCACATACAAACACACAAACACAGTCCCACACATGCACACACTGTCTCCGCACACATGGGAATTATGGAAACACAGCACAGTATGTTTGACTTAATCTTAAAAGATCAAACAATATGTGCATGTGATCGCCTAAACATACACCTACTATATCGAGCACAGTAAACACACACAAGCAGGCTTTTCACCGCTGATGTCGTGATGCAACTGTCAGCGAAGCACTAACTCTGTATCGTTTGTCACTTTGCTGACAGCCGCTCACACAGAACAATAACTAGTTGAGTGTTTTAAACTGGTTTTATGAGCAAGAAAGTATATCTTCCTGTTGGCCCTCGGCTACAGAGCGGGCACACCGACAAAGGAGAGAAAGTGGAAGAGACAGAGAACCAGACATTACAAATAAGGGAAGAGAAAATGGCTCTGTGAGTGTGTGTGTGTGTGTGTGTGAGAAAGTGTGTGTGTACCCTGTTGCCAGTGCTATTAAAGTTGTATTGCTCAGAGCTTTTAGAGCATCGACCATCAGCCAAGTAACTTCAGCTAATAATTTTTTTAAAACCTCAGTGCTTTGTGCATGTCAGGGCTTTCCACTGTGGGTTGTGTGTGTGCATGTGTGTGTGTGGTTTAGATTGTCAACCTGTATTTATATAATAAGCCCTTTCCTTGGGGCTTGTTGGGTCACATACATAAACATTTAAAGAGATAATTCAGATTATTTGAAGGTGGGTTCTGTGGAAACGCTATGAATAATTGATATCCTACCTGTTGTGGATAGATCTTTGAACATCTTCAGATTAGAGATTAGAGTTTAACTATGACAAGAAAGCTAATGTCTAATTTGAGAAGATTAGAGTGAATCATTTCCTTACAAAACAACATCAATGTCAAAGATTTCATATCGTAGCTGTTAATGCAAATGGTGTTTTAGAAAGTGGAGTTTTTTTTATTTCTGTAAAATGCTCGATTATATTGTATTTTTAATACGTTATGAATAAATACTGAGCTGCACTGTCCAGAATGCTCTAATCTGGGCTTAATGTTCTAATAAAACTTACAAAGACACTCATGTAAGACTTGAACATTTTGCCTAAAATGGAGGTAAATGTTCAGTATTTCCTTTTTTTGACATACAATATGATTAACTTTGTTAGTAACTGTGCACAATCATAGGGAGTACTGGGACAGCTTAGTTTTCACCTTTTCTCATGTTACAGTATGCCAACATAGACACGTCCCATGCATGCACCATACATTCCCTCTGCAGAAGAATAACAGGGAGACAAGTCTCTACTGTTTGCCTGAAGGTGATTCTGTCCTAAACTGAGCAACCCCTGCTTTGTCTTTCAGATAAAATAGAGGACAAAAACAGAGTCCAGAGGAGGGAAGTAGAGAAAAAGAGAGATTAAGAGACAGGCTGAGAGGAGGAGAAAGAGGGGAGTGCAAAGCGGCAGAACAGAAAAGGACAGAGTGAAGTCATTCAAGCTTTCCTTTCTTCTGAATAATCCCAGTTTTGTCCAAATTTAGTTTAAGGAGATTGTGGAACATCCAGTCCTTGACATCAGCCAGAAAGTCAAGTAGCAGCAACTTAGACTGGATCTCCCAACATGTTTCCACCCACCTCCTCTTTCCATTTTTCCCCTCACTTTCCCAGTTTCTCTGTCTGAGGAACAGACATTGCAGGAGATGGAGGAGAGGGTAAAAGTGCCTAAGAAAAGGTAACAGTCTATTTTAGCATTTTTCTAGTTGGAATAGATTTTTTTTAATAAAACCAGTGTGTCTCTTTTGTCTCTTTTATTTCTTGCCTTTGTTACAGCAGGCAGAAGGGGAAAACCAAATATTTTCAACTGTTTGTCCCAAATGTCTTGAAATGTTAGTTGATGTGATTTAAAGGAGGGTATTATGTATTTTCCAGGCACATATTTCAATTCTACACCACAATCAAGTAACTATGTTACCTTCAGTTGTTCTGAAAATGCTGTGTATTTCAAAAATAAATTTGACTTTCCATCTAAATGCCTTGAAATTAGCCTCTGTCTCTTTAAGAACTTCTACCGTTTCCAACAATCGCTAGGGAGGGGGCTCTGTGGGGCAAGATGCAAACTGAGCTTTGTGTAAGTAGGCGGAGCTTTGTACCAGGAAGCGTTTAGGCAGCTTCACATGGCTACCACAGGAGATTCAAGGATTTCTCAAACATACATGAATGATTCAAAGCAACACCAGGTGTATTTTTGATGAGGACCTGCCTTTATGTCATGATTTAAATCTAAAAAAATGTTTTTTGCATAACAACCCACCTTCAACAATTAATTAGATATACTGTATTTAAATGATTCCTCATCTCAGACTGTTTGTCAAACATAAACTGCATTTGTATAAATAGTTCAAAGCAACATGAGAAAGCAAAAGACCACAAAACACAAAATTGTAGAAATGGAAAAACGCTCTGTTAAACAATAATTAGATGCTTTAAGTTTATTTATTTTTTGGTTTTGGTCAACCATGTGTTGGATGGTGGTTCACGAGGTATTATGAGTAGCTGTCTGAATCCATGTCCTCTTCCTCCATCCAATGGTGATGAGCTGCCGAGTATTCGATCATGTTGGGGATTCCAGATATCACGCAGCAGCTTACGGCACTGCGGAAGATCTCCATGTCACAGGCGGATGTCCAACTGTTGGCTGCAGAATTGTAGTACTCCACGTTGAAGGTGGTGGTGAAACCATTAAAGCCCCCTACAACAAACAGGTAGCCTTCAAGCACTTCAATCCCAAAGTTGCTGCGGGGTGTGATCATTGAGGCCACGTTCTGCCAGGTATTTCTTAGAGGGTTGTATGCCTCAGCGGTGTGCAGACGGTTGGTGCCATCAAAACCACCAACCTAAAAGGGAAAAAATGAAAGTCTGATCACTTATATGTTTGATTATATTGAGATAATTTCTTAACTTCCTGTTAAACGGTAGCTTTTGAAAAGAAACCAGTAATGACTTAAAGTGCAGCTGGATAAAAAGTTTAGTTTCTCCTGAATGTACAAAATGCAAAATAATCAGTTTTCCTAGTGTTTCGTGGAGCTGCTGATTGTAGACATCATCTATATGTTAACTGTGGTCAGAACCTACAGTAGGTCTGATTCTCACAGGAGCCCTTCTGCAAGTCTGATCATACAGTAAATATAATTTAAACATGCAACCTGTGAGTCAGCAGCATTTTCTGCACTTACTGCATAAATGCGGCCTTCGTACTCAATGACTCCTACTCCACTGCGACGACTGTTCATGGGGGTGATAGCTGTCCACTGGTCGGTCTCTGGGCTGTAATACTCAGCTGTTTGCAGGCAGTCTTGCCCGTTAAATCCACCACAAATGTAAATCTAAAGACAAACGGATAGTCATTAAAGCAATAGTAAATAGTTCCTTAAATGGTCACAGTTTAGAGCATCCAAACCTGGTCCACAAGGCTCACTGTACTGCTTGTTTCTCTGCTCAAACACACCTGATTCAATGACTAAAATACCTCTTTAAGTTCTGCAGAATCACCCATTCATTAAAATTAGGTGTGTTGGAGCAGATAAACCTCTAAAACATGCAGCATAGTGGCCTTTGAGGACCTGGTTTAGAGAATAGAGTTTAATTCTAACCAGACTAATGAGTCAATGACTACCAGTCCGGTTAGAATTATTCACAGAGCGTTCTACAAAAGATAAGATTTTAGATGTTCATGAAATTTCCACAAAACTCCACTTAATGCACAACCACCCACCTTGCCCTGAAAGGTCGTGCAGCTTGCGTCACTCCTTTGCTCGTGCATCGGTGCAATAAAGCTCCACTGGTTGAACTCGGGGCGATAGTATTCCGCAGAGCTGAGTCGTACTTGTCCGTTGAAGCCTCCCATTGCGTAGATGCACCCGTTCAGCACGGTCACGCTCACGTAGCAGCGGCGACTGTACATGGGTGCCACCTCCAGCCAGGTGTGTGACATGGGGTCAAATTTGCGGACGCTGTTGAAGTGCTCCAACCTGTTGAAGCCGCCGATGCAGTAGACGTACCCATCGAGGAAAACGGTGCCGTGATAGGCACGAGGATGCTCGAATTCATTTGTCACGTTGATCCAGCTGTCCGTTCGGATGTCGTACGCTTCAATGCCATTGGTTGGATCGCCACCGCTCCAGCCGCCAATGGCCAGGAGGATGGCACTAGGCATGCGGGGGCGGGCCATGGAATTTGAGGTGTAGACTAAAGATCTTCTCGATGGGACAGTTTGATGAATGATGGTGTTGGCAATGCGTTTGCACTTTTTATTTTTCTTCATGAGGTTGTTGGTGAACACGGTGGTCTTGATGTATTCCACATCCATCAGAGCCAGTCGGACCTAAACAGAGGAAACAAATACCAAAGTTTAGCCTTTGACACCAACTTCAACACTATTAAACCTCCTTACTTACTGGTATAGACTAAAGTCTATAAAAAAAGACAAAAAGTGGAAACTTTTTAGTCCAAATCCTAGTTTAATTAAATGATCTATTAATTACTTGCATGTCCCCAGTATGTCTGCATTGTGTGGGTAAAGACCATCTATTTGAAAGTTTGTCTCTGAGGAAAACATTCAGGCTTGCAGTCCCTTGTGACATTATAAGGAGATAAGCATTGCTCCCAGCTAGCAAACAGCTCTGTCTGAGCTCCTCTCTGTCACTCCACTGAGCTTTCACTGAGTGACAGAGAGGATTTAAAAGATACAGCCACCGCAATGCTGCTCAGTAGGTTTTCGGGTATCATTTTGAATCCTCTAGATTGTTATTTAGTCTTTGCTATCGTAGTTCTTTTAGAACCAGGAGTGACTTGCAAGAGATGGAGCTGCCAGTCAACACCACAGGAGGCTGCTATTCAAGTCGCAGAGTTGTGGTCATGATTTCCAGGTGTCACTTCATGCTGCCACATCCTTAAATTTGACATTGAAGCATTTTATTAATTTAGGAGTATCTATCCTCAAATGAGAAAAAAGTGATGGTTGATTTGGTTGGGTCTTTATTTTTAGACCAACTCTCTAGATGGAAAGAAAAGTTGCCCAAACAAACGATCATTAAAAACATCTTCATACAACCCTGGTTCTAAACAGTTGGATTATTGTGTAAAATGTAAAGTAAAAAACTGAACATAATGTTCTAATGAGGGGCATTCTCAAATTTGTCCAGTTTTTAGATGCAGACTGCAGAGTCAGACTGGTGAATCTCTGCCCATCTTTACTTCTCAGAGGTTTAACCATTGATCTGATGACCCAAGTATATTTTCAGATTCCTGCTGTTTAAGTTACATGTTGATACCTGTTTTACCTATTTGGTCTGAATCCTACTTTTAGTTTATTCTAATGAGAAACCTCAAACAGTATTTAGATATTAAGAGTTATCAGTTGGAATGAAGAAAAACTTTAGAAAATGACAAAAATGTAAGTTTTTTTTAATCAAAGTCTTGTTTTTTGTAACTACTGTTAAAAAAAGGGCTTCAAAGAAAATTATGTAAGACTACATCTCCTTTAAACAACCTGTAGATAAGGTTTTATTTATTATGTGTTGACAAAATGCACTAGTTGCAAATGTTTTAACTAAAATACTACAGCTTTCTTGGTTGGATGTGATGGGTCACTTAATGCATTTTTATGCATAAGTGCATTAACACTATTTGTTATCTGGTCCAGGCTCTAGTCCCTGCCTGAAACTTGTTTCTAGCTGAAGTTCTTTGTCTGTTCTTTGATAATGTACTGTGCTAAATTCTTGGATTATTTGTCCACATCAGAACTCCTTCTGAAAAATGCTTTTTTATCTGTTTTAAGGGGGAAAAAATCTGTAATATTCTGTAATACATGCGGCTGTTTTTGATAGATTAGGTCCAGTTGCTTCACTTATCTCTTTACGACACAAGAGAGTATAGATAAATCCAAAAGGTGAAACAGAACTTCAGACATCAAAACTCCCCTTAAAGTCAACAGATACTCTTTTTGATTTTAACTTAACAAATGCAGCTTTGCAGTCAGGGTAAAACCACCAACTTCAAACTGACAGCGTGAATGACATTAAACTAAATTTAGTCAAAGCAGTGATGATACCTTGGTGAAGAGAGCAGAGAAGTGCCTCTCTCGTTCTTCAGGATTGTAGGCAATCCATCTGAGAACAGCCTCAAAGACGATGTTCTCCGTTCGGACAATGAGGTCATCCTTCTCGATGATATCAGCGAGTTCCTCCTCAGTAAGCAGCAGGAATTCGTCGCAGTAAACCACCTCCTCGAAGTGCTCCAGGATGCAGCAAAAGGCCTCGCAGCGTAGCTCGATGTGAAAACAGACATTGGTGAACTTCCAGATGCCAATGCAGTTGTTTGCGTGCAGCAGCCCTATGAGGAACTCGTAGCAGGCCTGCACCGCCCCCATAATGTTGTACTGATCAGCTGCTATCATGGTTTCTTGCACGTTGTTCTCTGTGAGGAACATGGAGCCAGTGTACATGAAATCCAGGATCCGCTGCATGGTGTCAGGAGACAACTGTGATATGGGGAAAACTGTTTGCTCCGGGTTGGACCACCGTGTGAAGAAAGCTCTGAAACGCAAAAGAAACGCAACCAAATTGGGAATTTGAAAATGACATGACACCATTTTTAGGACTTAACTTAAACATGTAACTAGAGAAATCCATGTGAATGACTTAATGACTTGAAGTTTGAAGAAGATACTGAAATTTAGCTGTTAAAGTTAAAACAAAGAGAACAGAAAGGAAATGTGAGTTAAAAGAAGCAAAACAGTAGCTAATAAAAAGTAAAAAGAAGCAGAACGATAGCTAAAAGCTAAAACGAGCAAATTGTAGCCACATGATAAAATAATCAAAATTGTAGCCAAAAACTAAAAGTTACTTAAAACACAAAAGAATAATAAGAATTTGTAAATTTTCGAAAATCCCTATCATGTCAAAGTCAAGGCCAGTGTCCAAATCTGACTTTTGTTAACATTTTATCAGTCCCCGAAGGTAATATTTTAAATGTACAATAGTTTTATCATTTTTCTTTTTGTCACTTTGTTTAGTGCCGTCTTCTCATGACAGTAGTCAACATAAATCATCCTTTTGTATTTTCTTCTTATTTTTAAAGCCAAATATTTACAAAATTTTAGTTGATTTGATTTTTTTAGATTTGATCAGATGATCTCTAACAAGTAATAAATAAAATTGTAAATTGAGTGTAAGACATAAAAAATGAATACTAATGATGTGCATTTCTAAATTGAATCCTTTTTCTTCATCTGTTATTGGTTATGTTTGATCTAAACGCTACATAAAATATAATTTGGACTTTCATACAACAAGATTTTTTTCCATAAATATTGACAGAAAGTGTCCCTCATGATTCATTTGATTCATTTTCCAACTATTAGAGGATGTATATCTGTTCCACTCTCACATAAAAACTTCTCTCTCTCCACCAAACAGACTACAGGTCTACAGTCAAATTTCAGCCAGTCAGAGACCTCTAACCTTATCACCATGGTAACGAAGCCTGAGATCTGAGAACCACCTTCCTTATCTGACAGCAATCATCTCTGGAATTTGACTCTGTGTCCCTAAATTTCTGTGGGTAATTTTATCAGTTTCATCCTTAAAAGCCTAAGATTAACTCACCGAAAGTATTCTGTGTGGGTACAGAGGACGACCTTGTGGACTGGGAACTCCACGTCACCCACTTTGAGCACGGCGTCGGTCAGGCTTCCCTCCAAGCGGAGCTCGTTGAGCACCGGGCCCAGGTTGATTGGTGTCTCGTCTTGTCCACTCATCTTGAAGTTTGTGGACTGTTTTCCTCGAGTTTGTCTCCTGTTGAATGCGGCCCCCGGTCAGGTCAGCTGAGTGTAAAAACATGAGAACACTCAGCTGGCATTATGTTTTTACAATAAAACAACCAACAAAATTAAAGCTCCAGTTTGGATTTTTATTTGAAAATGTAATTTTTCATCATTTAAATGTGACCATTGTAACATCATATTAAACAGTGACATTAAATTAGGATTTGTTTTGGAGGGCTACATGCATTTAGCATAGCATTAGTACTGTTGTGCAGACACTAATCTGAGATAAACAAAATAACTATACTTAGCACAAAAAAATAAAGACATTGATTTGTAGATTATTTCCTTGTTGTAACAATGCTTTATGGCAATAAATCGTATACAGAGCACCTGATTGGCAGCACAGAAGTTTAAAACACGTGTCAGTAACATCAAATTAAGCTGTTTGACAGTGAAGATTTGGCAAATTGTTCATGTCTGTAACCTACATAATCAGCTCTACTGCTAATCCCACAAATGCATGTTCCTTACAAATGTCACACCATTTAAAATGGGGATTAACAGACTTTCCAACAGTATAAGATTTATTGCCAAGAAGCGTTGTTACAACAAAGAAATAATCTACCAAACACTAACTTCCTTACTTGTTGTGCTAAGGAGAACTTCAGCACTTTTAACACAAGCCTGTGCTGAGAATCCAATAAAATATATTTACCCATCATGTTGCTCAGCAACCAGAAAGACATTTTATCCTAACATTGGGCGATTCTTGTTAGAAATTGTCAGGAGGGCAAAAAAAAAAACAGAGCTAGTAGATTTGAAGTAAAGCAATGCTTTTGGAGGAATTGACATCTTAATGCATTTTCTGTGGGAATCCTTTTAAGTTAAATATTCTAAAAAGTATAAAAGTTACAAAAAAACAAAAGGCGTGGCACCCATAACAATATAAATGTGAATTACAGTTATACAAAAAAATATATACATAAAAAGCACATGAAAGGTTATTTTGTTCTCCTGTATCGGTGCATGAACGTCCCCTCAGCAGCCGGTGTGTCGCTGCACCCGTGGCTGGTGGGGGTTTGAGTCCTGGATGTTCCTGATGTGGGGGGTTACTGTCTGTGTCGGGGGCTTCAAAAACTGATGTGCCTGCAGGGGCACTGCTGTCAGCAACGTGTCGAGGTGGACACCTGTCAGTGCCATTTCCCTAATTATTTCTTGAATTTCTGGGTCTACTTGGGTCTAAGCTGCCAGCCCCCCCAAACTGTCCTCCTCCAGTTGTCACTGTGAAGGGAATTCTGCCTGCTTTTTTTTGTTTCAGCTCAGCAAAAACCTTGTCTGACTCCCAAACAGCTGCACATTTAGTACATTATCTGGTTGTTTTATTTAGCTTATTTGTACTTTTTTGACCTAAGGCTGGAACAAATATATAGCCTAAATTATTCAACAATGTCACAACGCCTCTCTAGTGAACGTGCGCAAAAGATTTGACAATTTTGTCTGCCTTTCCTGAAGCAACCTGAGCTCAAACCTGCAGCCTCAGGAGACCTCAACACTGATCGCTTCACCTTTTCAAAGAAGCAAAAGCAGAAAATATAACAAACAACTCCCTGACATACAGAGCCAATATGTTTTTACTTAAGAGTTTTTAATCCTCACCTCATCTTTGCTCTCTTACTCCAAGTTTTTTTTTGTTTTTTTTTCCCATCTGAGAAAATTACTTGAAAAATCTTATCCAGACATAATCTCCTGTTTTCTGCCTGAGCTATCCACCTTCAAACGCAACATCAGTCAGGAAAGATTGTAGCCATAAATTCCACTTTGTGTCATAAAACCGAAACAGAGTCATATTTGTCACTTTTCCCTTTACTTTATCCTTATCTTTTGTGCATTTCCTGTGTGAAATGAATCATGTATATGCACAGTTAACTGAAATTCCCACTAAACAATCCTCTGAGTGTATCTGAGTTTTAAATATGACATAATGACTCTAAACAAGAGTGTTAATACTCTGAGGTTTTTACATTCACCAGGGAAAAGCGAAGAGAAAAGGAGGCCATAGAGCGTGAGAAGAACAGAGATATGACTGGACTCTAATGAAGATGTATGCTGCCGGTGCAAATTATTGTTTGTAGGCATAAAAAAGGAGACTATTAGGATCTAAATTGCCTCTAAAATAGCTTGATATATGCAAGCAAAGAAAGAAAAACTACATTTACTTGTCAGTTACAATTTATCCAACTGATAAAACCTCTATAGCTCAATCGTCCATATCGTGTCGTGAATCTAAGCTGCCATTAAAACACGCTACAGGTTCATAAATTACCTCCAGCTGACTGTTATCACCAAGCTGAACTGCATTTTTTTTATTCTTCACAAAATGTGAGATTGCGCTTTTTTTTTCTTCGTGTGACAGTGATGTAAATTTCTTGACAAACGTTCCCGCTCGTGTCCGATCCCCCCTTCAGCCCCCGTGACTTCGTGACCTTCGTGTGAAGAACAGCCCGCAGCTCGACTCGACAAAGTCAGAACTGAACAAAGCCTTTGTCAAACACGCTGACCCATTTATGGAAAGAGTCCCTTTGGATCGCTCATCAGCAACAGTTAAGAGCAGGAGAAGTCGTGACATTTTACAAAGAACACTTCAAATGAGACACAAAAGGCTGTGGGGTTGTAGTCTTCTCTGATTTGTTTTTGATTTTTGGTTTTAGGCTAACATATTTAGCATTACCCCCTCAACTCTTCTTCCATCTGCTCAGGTAGTGTTGTAGTCAGGACCACCTGACCCAAGACCAAGTCAAGATCACAGTGTATTGAGGTCGAGGCAAGGCCAAGACATTTAGGGGCTGAGACCCTAAAAACACTGAAATAAACATAACCATCTTTTTTCAAAACTACTGGGTGACTTTTATTACTTAGTACAAAATGTAAAATAATAATTTTTGGGTTATTATTAAAGTCTTTACTTTCTCTGCCTTTTGTAAACAATACATAAAGTTATGTTTTAAAAAAGAAACAAAAAAACGAGGATGTTTACAGATAAACTGGACAAGACCATGACCAAGACTCGAGTATTACAACACTATGATCAGCACACCTGTCGGTCATCCAGTAATCTGTACTCCTCAGCTTCTCTCTAGCACTTTGTCAAATAGATTTCTGTTCTTGTTTTGCTTCATGTTATCTGTTTGACCCTTCAGTCTGTTTTTTCCGTTGTTTTGCTGTCAGATTGTTCTTAAATTATTATTTCACTGGTTTCTCTCTATGTCTCCATTTTGAGTATTTAACAGACATTATTTGACGTTTGTGTTATTACTGGCCTAAACTGATTCATCACAGGTGGAGAATGGTAAAATCTGAACACATATAACTGAGAACTAATAATGTAAACTTAAGAGAACAAGTTCCTGTTCCTTTACAATTGTTTCTTACTTTCTCATGTATGCATATAAATAGAAATTTGTCTAATTGATATAATTTTTAAAGGAATAGATCAGATTCCTTAATTAACTTAAGGTTCTGAGGAAAAGTTCTGAACTAATATCTTACCTGTTGAAGACACAAGGTTGACTGTCACCAGTTTAGAAAAAAGCATCAGTTTAATTTGTGTATTATGATTTAAACACCACAAAACATTAACAACCTTTCAAAAATAAACAACTGTTTATGTTTATGAATGTTTTGGATACAGAAGCAAACCAACTAAATAAATAGTTTTAAAAGCCCTATTATTAGACTCAGGTGTCAAAGTGGAATTAAAACAGATGTAGGGACACAAAGTAAAGTCAAAAACAAATCAAAGCAAATAGATAATGCAGTAATAAACTACTGTAGCTAACATGTTGCTAAAACCATGACTTAAAGTTCCAGAATGGTTGCTAAAACTTAAAGTAGCACAGGAAAACAAAAATGGAGCTTCAGATTTAAACAAAAACAATGTTTTTGCAGGAAGTGAAGAGGTCTTAATGGATTTTTGTGGGGACCTTTATTAGAAATAATGTATAAAATCACAGCACACTATTCCCAACCCAGTTGAATGTTTAATATGTGGTTTAAATTGTACGAAGGAGCCTGCAGAAATAGTTTGATTGCTTTAAAAAACATGAAAAGCAGCATTCTACTCAGCATTTATGATGAATTAAACATGTCACATACAAAAACACCTATAACACTGAAAACTAGAGAAGTAAAATGTTTATCTCAGAACGTGATGTGAGCAGAAATGTATTCAGGTGTTCCATTGAATATTTTCTGACTTTATATTTATTTGATTTGAATTTTTGCCTTTTTTCCAAATTGGCAGTGTGTTTCTTTTAGACTGGAAGGTGAAGTCAAGATGAATGTTCAGCGACACAAATGTGTACTCTCTATAAATCAGTTTTTTTTTTCTGCTCACAGCACTTTTTTTTCTTTCCATATGTTGAAAAGGCACACTCAAAACGCAAAATGCATCCGGGCATGAAGAGGGGAAAGTAGGTCTGCGGCGCTGCAGCGCCTCTTTAAAATAAAAAGAAAAGCTGATGGGGCAGAAAAGGCTGCACTCTGATCCATATTCATATTTCCTTTCATTTAACTGAGAACTCTCCACAACTGTTGATTCGTTTTGAAGAATCACTTGTTCGCTTTCAGAGGAGCGTGCAGTCGGGTTTCTTTTGCATAATTATGCCGTTACTTCGGGGGGTTTCCTGTGGCTGTGTGAGTGCATTAACGCGGTTTGCAAAGAAACGCACTCACAGGAAAAGGTGGCTGCAGAAATTACACATTCACTTTTAAGGGGCTTGTTTTTCATTAACCTTTATTTGTCTGGGTTAAGCTGGTTGAGGGGGAAGAAAATGTTGCTTCATTATAAGTTTTTCTTCTCACACTTTCAAAGAGATGAAGAAACCACATTTGTTTCAAGAAAAATTTTATTCATTTTTAGGTGTAGAATTTGTCTTACATGTCAGACCTGCTGAAAATTGATAAAATATTAAAAACGTGCTCAGAAAAAAAGCAACATTATTACCTTTTGACTTGCAATAAAACATTCAGAATTACAGCTAAAAAACGTTCATCAAAGAATAAAAAATATGTGTTAACATACAAACATTTTCTATTTTTTTACCAGATTCTTACAACTTTGTATACAGAAGACAAAAAGTGGGATTTTTGTATAAAAATTATTTAAACATGGCAGATGCATGCAAAACTCAGCTTTAAATACATACATTTCAAACACAGAAGTTCTTTTTTTTCTCAGAAATCCTGATGAATCATCAGAAATCAACAGCCTCCGAAAAGGAAACAGCAGCAGAAGCGTTTTTTTGCCTCCGAGCAGATCAGTATCACTGTGATGAAATGCACTCAAACACACACAGGTATTTTTTTCACTTATTTCAGCACCGTGTTGCCTTTCAAGGTCTAATTTAGCAACACTGATGGGAAGGGGAAACAAATCAACAAAGGCCGTTTTAAAAAGGTGATCTCTTCTGACAACAAAAGAGCTGTAGGTGTGTGTGTGTGTGCCATGTGCAGAATCAGCAGTGTGTGCGCAGGTGTGTTCTTACAGGTGTGTGTGGAAGAGAGGGGTGCAGGTCTCGAGGGGATGGAGCGGCGGTTTCCTGTTTCTCTCCATCACTCCCTCAAGAAATGCATTTCAGATGCTGCAGTTTCTCATCTTTATGTCCACAATGTTTCCACACGTCCATTTTTCACCTTTCTTCTCGATTTGAGAAAAAAACCAGCCACCATCTGAAGCTAATATCTCATTATTTGAGGTGTTTCTCATGTGCAGTGGATTTCCTGATATTTTAGAATAATAGGCAATGTCAGAAACAATAAAGTCTTTCTGTCGTTCTTTTGAGAAAAGCAACACTTAAGCAGTAAACAAAACAAGTTGACGTCCACCCAAAGTCTCCCTTTAGTCTGTTTTGTGCGGAGTGATTTTTCAGCACATCCTCGTCCCTGAGCAGGCTAACAAACTGTTCCCAAGCCGACTGAAAAACTGTTACTGTGGCTTAACAGGCAACAAAACAGCTGACACAACGACACACACACAGACACACAAACACAGCACTATATTACCGGTCCACCTGGGAACTAAACTGCTTACAGGACACACCTAAGTCCTTAATGATCCAAGGTGTGTGTGTGTGAGCACAAACTATTTTTACATCTGCATTTTCACAAGTTTGTGTTCTACTGAGGCTCAGAGTGAAACTTAGTTGCATGCAGGTGTTGTGTCTCTGAAGGCCCTACCAAGCACATACATGTGTGCATAAATATGTGTGTGTGGGTGTGTGTGTGTGTGTGCGCGCGCAGATCAATAAAGCTATTGCTGCAATAAGCTGGGTAGGCTTTTGTGACAGTATTGCCTGTGTCTCCGGAGAACAGAGAATGCGTTGTGTAATTTGCCTCGACAGCAAAACTCTGAAGTGGTTCGTTTCCTAAACACACACACCCCGCCCCCCCCCCCCCCCCCCCCCCCCCCCCCCCCCCCCACCCACCCCCCCCCCCCCACCCCCCCCCCCCCCCCCCCCCCCCCCCCCCCCCCCCCCCCCCCCCCCCCCCCCCCCCCC
>JARVJO010000155.1:13655435-13675691 GCA_031762555.1 Cynodonichthys magdalenae | reverse complement strand
AAGTAAAGTACAGATACCCAAAAAATCTACTTAAGTACAGTAACAAAGTATTTGTACTTAGTTACTTTACAACTCTGGCAAAAGGCTATAGTTTTAGAGGACAAAAATATAACAACTGTGCTGAAGCAGGTATCCAAAATAACACTGCTTCTGAAAAAATCAAAGTGAATGATGAATAATATTAATAAAGAACATAATTGTGAATAAAGTTAAATATTTAAAAACAGCATATTTCTAAAAACTAAAATTCACTGCACCCATCTTCTGAAGGAGATGCACATTTTGACATTCAAATGGCCACAATGGCACAAACCTAGGTAGTAGGTAAATTCCAAAAACTGTACAGAGAAACCAACAAAACAGTAAATCAACAGCATGAATGCTGAATCAGCAACCACACTGTTGAAAACAAGTCTGTCATGTTGGAAATATTCAGTCAATTTCAGCACATAGGGCCACAAAACTGTCTAAACTGGATGTTCACAAACACACATTTTACTGTACAAGACAGGAGCTGTAAAGTCACATCGACATGCGGTGACACGCAGCACGTGTTGCTTCTAAAGCATGCTGGGACATTCTTGTTCTCTGATCCATGACAGAGCGAAGAGTCGAGTGGGGAGAAGGGGAGTTGAACATTTCTGTGGCTCTGTAAGAAAGATTTCAGCCTCAATTGCCTTTTGTGACTAATGCAGCCTTTATAGTGAATTCAACGATGTTGCATCTTTAAGACAACTTTGTGCAGAAGTTTAAATGGTTCCTGTCTACATCTGCTCACACTCATCTACACTTTAGCTCATTAGAAGATCTCAAAGGACTGCACTTATGAATATGTGTTCTTGGCTTCCTCTCTGTAGCCTCCAACACCTCCACCAGATGTCTTTTCCTGAGTGTGATTTTTTTTCCCTTTCTCTCTATCTTTTACTACTCTTTAACCCATCTTTTTCACTTCATTTCTCTGCTTGACCCCCTGTTTTCAAGCTCTGATTGTCTCTCCAGGGCTGTCAGATGGAGAGACATAGACAGTTTTCACTCCAACTACCAACCTAATTTCTCCAAAGAAGCTGGTTTAAAAAAAACAACTGCACAGAATAAACATAGAGGTAAGAAAATAAGCCAAAAATTAGATTTATTTTTAAAAATATACAAAGTCTTGTCCTATCGGAAGAAAAATAACTTTACAATCATTTTATCAACAGCTTATAGTGGAGCAATCTCTGCTCAGACTAAAAATCTGGTTCTATATCTGGAATTTGGACTTCCTGTCAAGAAGACAGGCAGTTAGCGGTGGTAGTAATGAATCATACCATGCTCCAGGGGTCCCTCAGGGATGTGTACTCGGTCCTTTGCTTTTCACTCTGCTAACTGATGGTCATAATGCTAAATTGAGCACAAACCAACTTATTATATTTGTTACATTTGCTTATGACACAAGTGACTCATCAGCAAAGATAACAAAACATCCTATATGTTATATATTGAAATGACATAAACCGTCTTGTCTATATTTTATTTTAGCCAAACAATTTTATGATTTTCTTTTTAAGTTTTGCCTTTAAGGTCAAAAATAAATTTCAAAGTGGCTTCAAAAAACACTTGTCATTAATTTACACTTTTATCCTAAACAAAATTCCACATTTTTATTGAAGAGTGGCCAGCTCAATAGGTTCAAAAGGCCCAATTTAAACTGGTACATCCATCCAGCCATACAAGGTTGCAAGGAGCTGGTGCCCATCTCCAGCAGTCATTGTGAGAGGCGAGATAACCCCTGGACAGGTCAAAAATGCATCAAGTGAGTACAGAGAAAACCCACACATGCACATAGAGAACACGCAACTCCACACAGAAAGGCCTCAGGCGAGAAGCAAACCAACAACTTTATTACTGTGAAGCGACAGTTCTAACCACTGCTGCCCTGGCTTTTAGTAGCCATACATTAAAATAAATCATATGTATCAATGCAGCTATAGGCTTACATTAACTGCAATAAACATTTGTAGTGGTCTTGTTTTCATAAGAAAATGTTCAGACCTGAGGGGAGAACAGAGAAGTCAAACTTTTTTCATAAACCTGTGCCTTCAGGCTTTTTATGGCGCCGATGTGAATTCATGATCTGGCAAGACAAGTTTCTTTTTACTATTGTCTCATAAATATTAAAAACAAATATCTGGTAAAACAAGAAAACACTTTGATCTGATTCTTAGAGGGAATCTTGTTTTGGCAATGGAAGGCGGAGTGCCAAAAACCTATTTGCAGAAATAAAGTTTGACATCAAGGGAAATAAAAACCTCAGAAAACAAAAATGAAAAGAAAGTAGGGCATTCAAATATAATAAATATTGAAAAAATCTAAACTATGATAAACAAGATTATTCAGAAAACATATAATTTGCCCCACAAATAAATAATAAATGCGATGTGTTTTTCTCTTTTCTAAAGATTAAAATACCTTTTTCGAGAAACACTTCTGGCATTATAATTTTTCTTTCATTTAAACTTTTTTATCATGTGCCGGATGAAAAACAGGGCAGGTGCTGTCGTAGGTGCTGCTGGACTTTGATTTGGGTTGAAGAAAAAACTAAAGTTGATAAAGGAATGTGTATTAGCATGCCAAGAGCCGGGGGCAGGAATTAAAACCTCATTAGGAGTTGGCAACACCACAGCATGTAATTTTAAGAGTTTTTGTGTGTTGAACAAAAACAAACAAACAAAAAATAATAAAAAAAACAACTCAAACCTTACATAAAAACATATTTATTTATTGCAACATCTTCAGAAATACTACAAATTAAGGATACATGTCTGAGAATTTCAGCAAACACCCAGTATTTCATTATAAAGCTTTTTATAGCTACCTGTTATATCATTAAGCATCCCCAAAATGAACATTTCAAGTTGCTAACTGTGCAAAGCGTAACATTTTTACAAATTCTGCAATATTAAGACACATTCACACAGTTCAAACAATAAATATCTAGTGTATCTTCTAAAATAAAAACTGTATACATGCAAGTGGGACACTGAGAAAACAATAAATAAAAGATATAGAAGATGGCTTAAAGAAGGCTCATCAATGAAGATTCCCCTAGTACAGACACAAATTCAATAACCAGATAAATATGTTTACAGATGTTTAAATTCGCCTGCAGCTAACAGGTTACCACACATTGATTTACTGACCATTCGAAAGTTGTGACTTCTTTTTTTTTTGCAAATGCTTAAAGCCCTGAGGCTGGAAATGTCTTTATCGGTCTGTTAGTGTATTACTTTAATTTTGGCTCCCAACAGACTGATTTTACGTGCAGCAAAGTAACATTAAATCAACAGGGCAGGCTGCTCAACAAACTCTGCAAACGTGTGACGCATTTCCATCTGATGACGGAGCACGGAGAGAAGAGAGTGTTGTGACCGGTGAAGTTATGTTTACAGCAGCAGCAGAAGCTTAGCTACATGCTAGTAAAAGCTGATAAATATTTTAGCGTACAAGTCTGCATACAGAGCGTGCACTGCTGGAGAACAAGATGGAAACATTCACTTTTCAGTTTATAAAACTCTGATTGCAACAATAGCTGCAGAAAACGTAGTGCATTTTGGGACGTTTTTTCTTTTTTTCCCCCTCTTATTTATCATCTTTAGAATAAAGTAAAACCCGCTTTTCAAGAAAATACAGTAAAGCTTTAAAATAACCTTAAACTGTAAAATGCTCAAATGGAACCTAATGTGGAAAATTCCATGTACTGTAGCTCCGTTGACGGCAGTTCAGAGGGGATGTTGGATCAAACATACTAAATATTTTAAGAATGTACAACTACCCTGTCTTCCCCACACTTATTCAGCTGTGGAGCTGAAAACCTGCTGTTTAAATGTAAAATAAAATAATATTTCACCGTCTCTCACAAAATGCATCTGCTATAACAGTGCTGCTGCTTGAATTGTGTGCCAAATTATCACGTTTTGGGGGGAAAAAATAACAGCTTGTTTTGTGTGTCAAGCTCCGGTGTAAACACAACTCCCTGACACTTGGAGTAAAGCAATTAATATGAGGCTCACAGGCAAAAAAAAATTTTTTTTTAAATCTCCCCTTTCCTTTGCTCCTGTTTTCTCCACCTTTCTCCTTCCTCACTCATAACTAGAAGCTTTCAGCAGAAAACACCGCTCTTTAATAATTTGTATTCATGTGTCATCAGGCTGGCTGCGGGCACTTTTGGCTTTTAGATAGGGCTGCTGATCCAACGAGCGCTCTGAAACACTGTCAGCTGAAATGCGCAAAACAAGTGTGACAGTCAGAAAACGGGGTTTCAGTGAAATAATCAGCTAACAAGGAAACAGGGACTTTTATAACGATGCGAAAGCCGAGGGAGAGGATGCACAGCCTGAAAGAGGGGGATGTGTTTGTGTCTCATAAACTTGGATGAACTCAGGGATCCGTCTAACAGATACAAGATGAGTTCATTTTAGATTCTTTGTTCAGCTTGTTGCAAGTGTAGTTTTGCACCTTTTTGTGGTAATTTTATGTTTTTATGTGGCCTAATGTTTAAATTTATTGGTTTCTTTCACAATTTGTGTTCCTTTTTCTTTTTGATCGTCTTGCAGTCAATCAACTCTTCACAGAAGACTTTTTTTAGTAATCCATCCACAGTTATTGTAGAAAACAAAAAAACAACCTGTTTGGCACCAAGATACACCCTCCAGTGTTTCTGCAGAAGAAATTATCTCAAAGTCATCAAAGTCAGTGTTTGTGTCTCTGTGGTTGCATAATGTTGATCCATCTTGACAGCAAACAGCCGTTGACCGTCCGCTGTCGCCGTGCTTCGTCACATGTCCGTCAGAACAGCTGAAGCAACACCTCGGGCCCCCAGTCCATGGCGGTCTGAGCCACGGCGAACACAGCTGCCCCGAGCGTGGCGGACAGCCCCCACACTGCCATCTTTACCATCCTGTTCCCTCTCTGCCACAGCTGGCCTCTGTCTGCGGGCGCCGCTGCTTCCAGGCCTGCGTGTCACGAGGGAACGGGAGGCAGAATGAGGAGGAGAGGTCTCACAACGAGGAGCACAAATATGGAGGAGGTCAAGAAAATTCATAATGCTCAAAACTAGACAGAAGCAGGATTGTGTTGCATTTCACAGTAAGATAGAAAATAAAAAGAGGGACGTGGAATGTCAAAACACTAGGAGCAGAGACAAGGAGGAAGCAATAGATTCAGTTTTATTAATTTATCAAAACTGGTTTCATAAATCTCATGCTATACGACAACACTGGCTGTAAGTGAGGTGTAAAGGTAAAATGCTTTGTTAAAAGTGTTGAATCTACCACTTCTTTTGGGGATTATAAAAAGAGATTATAGTTTGTTCAGGTGATGAGAAATAGTTTTAATGCAACCCATTTTGACAGATTTAAACATGTCAAAATTTAAAGTCTTGCAACACTAATATAATGTACAAAAACAGCTTGATTTATTAACTGATTTTTAGAAAAAAGTGTCCTTTTTAAACTCTTTTTTTTAAATCAGTCAAGGTAGAATAAAAACTAGACTTCTCTTTTAGAGCAAAACAAACAAATTACAGCATCTAAATTGACCATGAAAGAAAATGAGCTTGAAAATACTTTCAGCAGTAAATTAATGCTGTAACCTTCATGCAGGTTTACCACAAAGCTGCATTAGTTTAATTAATAATACCTTGTGTAATTCTTAAATATTTTTCTTTTTTTATTTCATTTAACATGGCTGTTTTGTGATAATTATGTGCAATAACTAGTCTTCAGTGTCAGTTCAATTATATTTTTAATAATTTCTCAACTATTCTTTTTATTTATTTATTTTTTTTGTCTAAGGAATAAAAATGACACCTTCAGAACAAGATTCATGGGAACGTCATTTAATGAGACACTTTTGCAGAAGCTGGTACTTATTTTTAACTTATACTACATCATAAAAAAGGTTCAAATGTGAGACAAATAAATACTTGGTCTTCAGGGTCAGTTATTTTATTAAGATTTTTCTCAGAAACATACACTCTAAACTGCCCGCTATCCGGACCCCTTGACAGGTAACCAGTCCATCACAGGACCACACTCCAAGACCCAATTTTAGAATCTCCAAATAACCCAACATGCATGCTTTTAAACTGTGGGAGGAAAACCAAACTATACAGACAACATCCACACATATACAAGGAGAACATGCAGAAAGGTCTCAGCTGGGACACAAACCTGAGACCTGCTAGCAGCACAGCAACAGTTCTGACCAATCATGCTTTAAAAACTTCTAATTATGCTCTAAAATAACATTTATATCTAGCTAACAATTGTCTTTTAGTGATATTTTAAAGAATATGCAAATGATGTATCACTTATTTAAATGTGCACTGATTTGCATAATCGAACAATGCTGTATTAAAAACTGAGGAAGTCAATAAAACATTTTCAGAATTCTGAAAGAAAACATTTGACTGAATCAAATGCAAAGTAACATTAAATAATTGTGAATTTACAAGTTTATTTATTGGAGATTCCAGGTAAATATTGGTATTTCTATCAAAGAAAACAATAGAAATCAATTATTTTGAATCAATTTCTTGCAGTTATTTTGTATTGTGTTAATGAACGTTATTCGTGGAATTAAACAGACAAACAAACACACGATAAGAGTTTTAAAAAGCGTTTGGTTATAAATAGTTTCAATAATTAGTTTGATCAAATCTAACATTTGTCAGGTTTGACTCCATCTTCTTGTTTTCCTGTGAATCTACAAGTTGTGCACAATTTTCTCTACATCGTACTTCTAATTACATTTGGATGAAACTGCAGTGAATATATTCAGTTTAACAATCACACTGTTTGATAAAATGACGTTACATTTCAGACTGCATGCACATCACTGACAATAAGGGAATAATGAATCTCTTTGTTCTGTTCTGGCATATTTTAATTTGCTCTTGATTGGTCTGATGGGGGTGCTACAACATTTGTTTACTTGTTATTGATTGCCCCAAAAGAGAAGTGTTTACTGTTGTCTTGTTTTGAAGAATTATATTACCACAGTGGGAACCCCAAATGCCACTTAATGAGGAGGATTTTAGTTGGGAATTTCACAGAAAATATTCATTTTGTGCAAATCACTAATCTACAGATGTTTGTGTGTCTTTGTGGGAAACTTTCACAGCCAGTAATAAGATCGCAGGAACTATTTTTACCGTGTCTGGAGGTGGTGGAGCCCTGAGCCCTGGTGAGGCGTTGGAGAACAGAGTCTGGCCTCTGGTGGAGGGTGGAGAGCTGAAATGCCTGGAAGGTACTTATGGACAAGCTGGAGCAAGAAAACAAGAGGAAGAGATGGATGGAAAGTGAGAGTAAGCTGGTGCTGACAAACAGAGTTAGGTTTCCAGTGGATCATGAACATTAGGAGTGACGTGAGTGGACGGACTGATACATAAAGTGATAAAGACAGGTGAGGCAGAGAACGGAAGGCAGTTTGAGAGAACTGCTAACTCAGTGGTTCTCAGGCGAGAAAAGCTAATGAGCGTTCGGGATATTAGTATCTTTCAGGGCGTTAGTCAAGGTCTTCTGTCACTTCCTGCCGTAAACAATGACTGCAAGCAGCCCTGCAAGACGCTGATGAGCAGAATAAGACTAATGCAGGGAGGGAGTTTCTAAGGGTTTCTTGTCAGTGATAAAAAGAGAAAAAAGATACACCAGATGACCCGAATGTCTCAGCAGCACCTCTG
This sequence comes from Cynodonichthys magdalenae, assembly GCA_031762555.1. Taxonomy (NCBI): domain Eukaryota; kingdom Metazoa; phylum Chordata; class Actinopteri; order Cyprinodontiformes; family Rivulidae; genus Cynodonichthys; species Cynodonichthys magdalenae. The sequence goes on along the minus strand of JARVJO010000155.1, from coordinate 13,667,971 downwards.
AACAGAACTTTAGAGCGCCCCCTTTTGGTGGTTAAAAGAATAACATCAAACTCCCTACACTCCATACAGTTATCACTTTGAGCAAATTCTGAGTTATATTTGTTGTAAAGTTTAGATATTTTTATCACATAAATTGATGCTAATTTTGATTATTAATTTCCAACACAAAAATCTTAAAATTTATTGTTTCCATTTCTCTTTTGCAGATAGTTCCTATTGTAAATTATTGTGGATTTACCATTTTAGAGTTCAAATCTGTAAGATTACCTTCATCCTAATGCTAAATAAAGCTATTAATAAACATAAATGATTTTTATTTTGTAGGGATATTTACCATCATTGTGTTTATGGGATGATACTTTACAATGCTGCCATGACAATAAAAATCCTTTGACTTATTTGAATCCTTTCAGATGTTGAGTCGGAGGTCTTTGCACAGGAAAAAATTAAGGAACTCTTTTGAAGTTCCTTTAACAATATTTACATATAAAAAGTTAAAATATGAATACATAAATGGTTTTATGTTTTGTCCAATTAAACACATACATTTGGAGTATACAGCCTGCAGCACATGCTTAGTTTTTGTTTTTTTGTTGTTTTTTTTAGGAGAAATGCCATAATCTTTTAACTTGTGGCTTATTTCTCAGTGTATTGGGTGCAGGCACTGAAATCTCTCATATTGAGTGATGAAACTATAACCAGTAACAGCTAAAAAAACAACAATGTAATAACCTCAGGCAATCGTCCTTGGCAATCTTGGAAGTGCTTGCTTTTGAACCTGACAGGAAAAGATTGGTACTATAAATGCCAGACGAGATTATTGCAAGAATCTTTACTAAAGTCCTGTATGAAACCAAGACAGAGGCCAGTTGTTGAGCAATCATAACTTTCTGCAAGAGCGTGAAAGCTCTAATAACCATAATAATGTCACCTGTCTCTTATTTAATCTAAATCTGATTGTAATGACTAAATAAGAATAGTTTATTCACATTAAAGAATACTGACACCATTTTCATTTTGTTACCTTACCTCTTGCGAGACTGCAGCGCTGCCCGTTTGGCCAGTAATGATGGGGGGTACTGGTCAAACAGGTCCTGGGCCCGGCCGATCAGAAGTTCATACGGGAGATCCTGGGGGATGTGGGAAAGGAGGTGGTGCACCATGGCCATGTCACACTCCGTCTGCTGTACCTCTGTCTCTCTGTGCAACACAATCTGAATAACAGAGTCAGAAATCAAAGGAGCAATGATGGTTTTGAATTTAAATGATTTGCGTTTCTTTTGTTTTACATCAGCAGGTTTTGTGTTGGTAAAATAGGCAGATTAGTTAAAGGTAATATTCTACATTTGTGCTCTAATAATGGAAGCCTGTTGCTTACACCTGAGTATGATGTTTCTGACTTTTTGACATTTTCTAAAAAAAAAAAATGACTATTTATACATTTTTCTGGATCGGTTTGGAAGCTGTGCAGCTGGAATGATTTCTGCTGGTGCTTCTGACAGTTATGAAACTTTTATTTGAGGCATAACTTTGACAAGAGGAAAGTTATTAAAATGTGGAAAAAAAATTGAATGAGAATTCAGAGGCCAAAAAGATTCATTATAAATCTCGTCTATCGGTCATAGACAATGTGAAATTACTAAACAAAAATGAGCAGATTGAAGAATAAATATATTTAAACTTGCTATATAAACTAATAAAAACTGCAAACTGGGCTGCAAGATTAAGGCAGGACAGACTGTTGTGCTCTATTTCTGGATATATTTTACTGTAAATGCAATGAAGCTTTTTTCTTGGTTGTGAGTTTGCATCTGTGTTTACAAAAAGCTCAACTGCGTTACCTTCAGATGTCAACAAGCAACAATAAACATCTGTAAACATTTTAACCACATCTCATTGCGACACCTATTATTTAAGAGTTTCTCAACCTTTTATTCAGTTATTTCTTTAGATGGTTAACTTTTAATGCAACAACATCATTTTCTCCTTTCAGTTCAATTAAAGCTCCATGCAGTGCACTGAACTCAGCCTTGGAGGAAACACAAACTGCTGCTGCGTTGTTTCACACACTTCAAACAGAGTCCTCCCCCTAAACACACACAAACACCCTCAACGGCAACATTTGCTCAGCTGAAGCCGCTAATAAACACGTGCGCAAGTTCTTAAGTTAACAAGGCCTCCTCAAACACTAACAGACCCTCGAAGAACAAAGCGATGCATGCAAACAATCGTATTAATTTACTTCCACAAACACTTTCATGCTAAAACTAGTAAACATGCAGCTCCAAGATGACAGAAGGTTAAAATCAAATGTGAGCAAACTTCTGTTAAAAACTCTTTACATCAGTTTTCTCTCTGTTTTTATCCCCCATTTTTGCTGCATCCCTCTTTTTTTCATGAGGCAGGAAATTAACTAATTAACTAGCTGTTTATGCACAGTGAATTTATGAATCCTGCATTACAGAGAAAAGAGTGTCTCTGGCTCTCTTACCGTAGCGGCGAGGTAGATGGGCATCAGCGGATGTGAGGCCAGGAAGAAGTCGTACAACCTGAGAGTGTGTCTGAACTCCGACAAGACGTGGCCATACCACGTGATGAGCCAGGAAAGTGCAAAGATAGTTCCAACCTCTGCTCTAAAAACACAAAACACACAAAGAAAAAAGATAAACACAAAATAATCTACTAATAATGAAAAAAATGTTTTTTTCCTGATTTGTGTACCTTATAGTTTTTCATTCTTAATACATATATATGTCTTATTTTCATATTTGCTATTGACTTATTTTCATCAAAAGGACTATTATTGCCATTTCAAAAACAGAAAGATTTTTATATAATTTATTGGAACATTGAAAGAATTTGAATGTGTAAAGGAAGACAGCAGCAGAAATAAAGTCAGTGGGAGTGATAAACATGAAAAGAAGTAAAAAAAAAATAATAATGTTGCAAAAGGTAAGAAGCTCACCTATAGGATGGATGGAGAAATGAGACAAAGAATAAAAAAAGGAACAGAAAGAAAGCAAAGCAAGGGGAAGAAGTCAATATGAAAGAGTCTAGGATAAGAAGGCAGGAAGGAGAAGAGGAAGCAGTGATCCAGACTTTGAAGTGTTGTTTGTTTTCTTGTTTTTCTCTGAGTGCAATGATTTGTTTCTGTAGCGTTTTCTGTTTGTGAGAAGTAAATTTGTTTGCAAGTCATCAATGATAAAGAAGCAACAAAACAGTACTTAAAGGGGGGTTTATTATGCACTATTTACTTTTTTAAGCTTCATATCATGTTATAATGTCATTTCCTCATCAAAAACATATCCAGAGTGTTGCTTTGACTCATTCATGTTTGAGAAATCCTTAAATCTCCTGTGGCCATGTGGAGCTGCCTAAACACTTGCTGGTACAAAGCAGCGCCTGTTTATACAAAGCTCCTCCCTGGAGCTCAGTCTGCAGCCAAGCTCCCGCCCTACTGAGCACCCCTGCCCCGAAGCATTGTTGTGAAGACGTGCTGAAGTGGGAGTGTCGGAAACAGTAGGAGGTTCTTAAAGAGACAGAGGCCAATTTCAAGGCGTTTAGATAGACTTTGGTGTGAAGTAACATTTATTTTTGATATATACAGCATTTTCAGAACAACTGAAGGTAACATAGTTACTTGATTGTGGTGTAGAATTAAACTATGTGCCTGGAAAATCATAACCACCACCACCCTCCATCACCCCCAAGAAAAACTCAGGCATAAAGGCATATCAAAATACAATAAGGGATAAGTAATGGACTTGCAGATATGTCTAACCCTACTTCTGAAAATAACCACACATTAAACCTTGTTTGCTTTAAAATATTAGTTTGATAAAATCCAGCCTATTTAGCAAGCATTATTACTTTATTAAGCTTATTTCACTTCAGAAGCTAGAAAAATGAAGGTTAATGTTGCATTTTCAACTGAGAATTTTAAATCCAAAAATTAGAACTGTAGTGCCCTCTAGTGGCCAATTCATTTTAATTCCAGCTGTTTTAAGATTTTTGTGTGTTAAAGAATTTATACCTGGTCATAAAGTCGTGCAGCTCCACGTCAACCTGCTCTAAAATCGGCATCAGATAATTTAAAATATGTTTGGTGCTGTCCATGGTAGGATCCATGAAATCCCTACAGAGAGAAAATATAAACCAGTGTTAATTATTTTTGGATAACAGAGCATTACAATATTTAGGTAAGCGACAATAGACAGAGGCATATAAAACCTGAGGTGATAATTGGACAGTTTGTCCAGCATGGCAATAGCCATACGCTCCCCGACCACCAGCAACAGAGTGACCGCCACATCATGGTAGCCTTGATAATAATGCAGCTGAGAGTTTTGCTTTAAAACCTCCAGGATCGTATCAATCAGCTGCTCCTGAAGGACTGCTCTCTCTGCAGCTGGCATACCTGAAAGAGAGCACAATAACTTTGCCTGAAAAGTATGTATTTTGTTTTAATTATGGCCACATCCAGGCATTTTATACTGCCCCAATCTGCTTGATTCAGTGTAATCTGAAAGAAATATTAGCAGTCATGGTAAAGAGAACGACGTACACTCTGTTTATTTGTAAGGTTTTAAACAAGTGGATAAAAAAACAAAAAAAAAAAAATGGGTCTTTACCACATCTTGAAAAAATGACTTTATTTAAAAAAAAAAACAATAAACTGCAATATTAAGAGGAATTTGCAAATACTAAGACAAATAGTAAACATATGCAAAATTGAATGTAAAAAAATTGGAACAATTTTATCACATTATTTTTAAGAAAATAGGTTAACTGACATTAAAGTCTTCTCTGGTGAAGCTATAACCCCTGTCAATAATTACTTTACCTCTATCTGATAACTGCATGTTGCTGTACGTACAGGGGTGACGACTGATAAAATTAAAAGAAATAGGTGTGCTGTTATCTATAGTGATAACACAAACACAACTACCTTTAGGAAACCGCTTCATGGACCGCCTGACATCCAGGACTACTTGGTTGTAGTCTTTGTGGTTCTCCCTCACATCTCGACCTGAAGCAGAAACAAAAATTCAGTCATCATTAATAGTGCTTACACAAACAACAAATTTCTACTTGCAGTCATACTATTTATTTGTACATTAGATTATACTAACCAGGTCTGTGCGGTAGATCAAATACATTGATGTTTAGTAATTTGGGCCACACTTTTCTCCTCAGTTCATCAGTGAGCAGGCCTCCTTTAGTGGCTGCTGCTCTTCTCAGGGTATTAATGTCCACTGGATCCCTATCAGTCCAAAAATAACAATCATATGACACCCAGAGTTTGGCGTTATGCACAAAGTTAGCTTGAAAAGCAAGACGTTTTTTAATACCAGCATGAAATAATGTAATACTTCTGAGATTTGGACCATGTAAATGACATATCAAAAAGCTAACTTGAAAAACTAGTAACAATTTTTAATAAAGCTGGTCAAGTTTGAGTTAGAAAAAAATATAAAAAAAAGTATGAAGCAGTATCATTAAAACCTGATCAAAGCCTGATGGATGACAGCCAGCTTCTGTTTCCTCCCACAGTCTGGTTCTGTGAAGAAAAGACAGAGATTAAAAGATGAGAGGGGAAAGAACAGGAAATACTGAATTAGAATTATTTGAGGAATAAACAACGAGTCACGAGAAAGTGAATTAAAAGAATCCTGGAACACAAGGACAATTTAGGGGTGAAAAGAAAGATAAAAATAGTTTCATTATTCAAAATTATAGATTTCTCCCATACTTTTACATACTAACAAATATCTCTTATACATTTATTCCAGAAAATGGCATATACAAAATTCTGCTGATAAAAAAGCATGTTGATGTTTTGCCATTGTTCTGGAAATGTTTCTCTTTACTTGTATAAAGAATCAAACATGTTATAGGTGTCACATCACTGGTGGCCAGTGAATGCAAATATGACTATAATATGTCTGTGTTATTACATGTTTAATGTTGGGTCTAGAGTTATTGAATTGCTTCACCAAAACACTGAATTATGACAAAAATAACAATTATGACTCAGTGAAAGACCATTTCTAATTTTCCTCCAGCAGGCTGCAAGCTGTTGTTTTCCAAGTTTTTTAAACAGTCCAGTATGGGCTGCCAGGTTGCCACGCAGACAGAATCTGGGGCTTTATATTACTTTGACACAGTCGCAGAAACCAAACAGTGGACTGAAAAACGCCGGGTAGGAAAAGCCGCAGATAACCAGAGATTAGTCTTGTCCAGAATACTGCAGAGTAATGGTATTAGCTGCTTAAAATATGTTTTAGCTTCAGTCTACGACTTGTCTATTTTTATTTTCTAAAAATGAAAACAAAATGTATGTTGTGACTAATTAGTTTAAATGGAAGGCTAGTTAAGAGTAAAGTTTCTTACGCTTAGCTACCTGTTTCACTTCTGGTGACAGCTCCATTCTCATTCACCCCAGCTCCTCCGTTTTGTTTCTTCCTCTTCTGTTTTCTCATATTTATTAAAAGCAGACTTCAGAATGACAGCGTTGGTGTTGGTCCATAGGTACCCAAAAAATGAACTAAAAGTGTAAAAAAAACATTATTTTTCTACAACGTCAGTCGTCGCTCCCACAGCTGTCGCCGACTGAATCAACCTACCCAGCGCTTCCTGCTGTGCGACGATTGGTGAGAAATGTCACGTGACAACGTTCTATTGGCTGATGACTCACTTGTTTTGCACCCTAACTTGATTGTAGTTTTTGTAGTCCTGTCGGTCTTCTGTCACGGTTTACACTATTTATTTACTCTATTTATAACACCTGTTCACACAGTTAAAACATTGATCATGATCAGAAAATCACTATGATTTTCATAATTGTTCAAAAACGACAGAAATGTTTCCTAAAAGTTATAAAAGAACCATTTGTTTATTAAACATAAAATATTTCCACACTTTTAAAATAGTCTGAATTGCTTTACAATGCAAGGGAAACTTAAAATTTTATCATAATTATATAACTTGTTTGAACATACACTATATTGCCAAAAGTATTTGCTCACCCATCCAAATGATGCAAGGTCAGACATGGATGACAGTCTGGTGTGGATGAACTTGACTGGCCTGCACAGAGTACTGACCTCAACTTGACAGAACACCTTTGAGATGAATTAGAGCAGAGACTGAGAGCCAGGCCTTCTTGTCCAACATCAGTATGTGACCTCACAAATGAGCTTCTGGAAGAATGGTCAAAAATCCCCATAAACACACTCCTAAACCTTGTGGACAGCCTTCCCAGAAGAGTTGAAGCTGTTCTAGCTGCAAAGGGTGGTGAGACAATACTTTTGGCAATATAGTGTACATTAAGTAAGCATAAGTGTTAAGAAAGCTGTACCTTTTTACTGACAAATGTCTTCATATTTGGAAAACTTTAAAGGTTTATTAGCAGCAAAATTAAGAAATTAGGGAAAAAGAGTGAGACAAAACAATGTTAAACAAAGCAAAAGTTCACAGCCTTTAAGCCTCTTGAGTTTTATGCACAACTTTATTTCACAGGCTGAAGAGGAGGGGGTCAACTGCAAGAATTTCAAAGTTGGCAATACTAATTCCCATATTTCTTTGGGGTGGGACGTCAGAGCATATCAGTAGCATTAAATACAAGAAATTAACCACTTTTGTCAAGAAACAATAAGGAATCTATTAGAGCAATGGTTCCCAAACTTTACTGCTTATGGCCCCAACTATTTTGGGTGTGATAAACATTGGTATCAGGTCCTTATAATTACTATTTTATTTTATTATCTTTTTTTTTGTCAAACCAGGTTGGAAAAGTTGAGTCAAACAGAGGAAATGACTGAGGCCCTATGAAAACTATAAACAGTATATATAATAAATATATACAGTAAAGACCAAAAGTCTGGACACACCTTCTTATTCAAAGAGTATTCTTTATTTTCATGACTATGAAAATTGTAGATTCACACTGAAGGCATCAAAACTATGAATTAATCCCTTAACAGTCTTTGTTCCACATGTGGGCAAAACAGTTTAGTTTATGCGGCTGTGTCTGAGTGGTTAAGGGAGTCGTTTTGCAACCGAAAGGTTGACGGTTCGATCCTCCATTCCAGTTGTCTCAGTTGTTGTGTCCTTGGGGAAGACACTTCACCCACCTTGCCTACTAATGGTTTTGTAGATTCACACTGAAGGCAACAAAACTATGAATTAACACATGTGGAATTATATACTTAACAAAAAAGTGTGAAACAACTGAAAATATGTCTTATATTCTAGGTTCTTCAAAGTAGTCACCTTTTGCTTTAATTACTGCTTTCTCTTGATGAGCTTCAAAGGTAGTCCCCAGAAATTAAATTTTTATTCCTCCCAGATATAAAAATAGTTATCAGGATAAGAGCTCATATCTCTCTTTCCACTCTTGTAAATCCTCCTTTACATAACCTATTTCCCCCTGAAGGAACACTGGAGGGCAGTAAAGTTACTGAGGAGTTGTGGAATTCTGACATTTGATTAGAAGAATTTTTTGTCGTTGTCAGAAAGGATTGTTTATTGACAGCACAGAAATAAATAACTGAAGAAGTGGGTAAAGATAACTCAGTCTAGAACAGTTTTGGAAGTTGTGCACAGAAACAGGCAGCTGATGACTCACTGATTTATTAGCTACACACTTAGAATTCAACGACACTGCAACATAAAAGTCACTGTTTTTGTAATTTTGTGGCCAACAGTTCAGTCCAGTCAGAGACTTTACAATAACAGGCTGGAAGTCATTCTTACAGTGGATTAACTGATACTACAACACAAAGAGACCCTTCATGTCTCTTACTCAAGTGTCTGCTGGAGACTGATAGCTTCTAAAGAAGACATCATCTGAAGCCAGGAGACATGTTGCTTCTTGATTCCTCAGCTTGAAAAACAATATTAAATTTATGACCTAAGAGTTAATGAAGTGCCTCTGCTATGCAGACACACTATAGACCGACAGACTGCGAGAAGAGCAGAAAAAGAGGAAAGTACATTAGTGCTGTATCCTTGTTAACCACTTATGTCACTTTCATAATCCATTTTGACTAATAGGCTGACATGATCTATCTGCTGCTGTTTTATTGTGGACTCCACGTGTAACTCTATCCACTCAAGACCTGCAGTCACCCGGCTCTTCCTCTAAAATAGTATGTTAAATATATCCTGTGTGTGTGGCAGCTTTGACAACAGCCTGATTAATCTCCATCAACTCAACTTCTCATGCTGTCTGATAAAAAGATCAGATGTTTTTATTTTGATAAATGTTAACAAAATTAACTTTATTTGTAGTTTTAAAAGTGGACTGTTTCTTTTTCAGGAGTCTCCACATCTAGTCCTCTGTCCTCACTCTAACTACCTCCATGTCCCCTCGTACAGCCCTTTCCCTTGGCTTGACTCAGTACGATTTGGCTCAGCTTCAGAATCTTGGACTGGATGAGTCCACCTGCTTCCAGCCTGGTTCTTATAGGAGCCAGGTTGAGCTTAAGATTGGATGTCAGCAGACTGCAAGTCATTGATTAGTCAGAATTAAACATCAAACGTTAAATGTTTTCCTTTACATCTAAAAACTGCAGTGTTTGTTTTTTATTTACTTTTCTTAAGATATATAATAAACCAATTAAAATAACAACAGGTAAACTAACACTGGAGGTGCAGATGTTTCTGTGCACCACACTTCCTGTTTTCCTGGACAGTGGACCCTAAGTCTTTGAACTCCAGGACCTTTGTGACCTCTGCTCCTTGTACCCTCACTGTTCCATCTGCCTCCCTCTCAGTCACATACCTGGACTCTACCTCTCTAAGTTCTCTTCTACCTGTTCCTACCACAGATCATTGTCCTCTGCAAACATCATAGTCCACAAGGGTTCCTGCCTGTCCTGTCATCTGTTAGTCTGTCCATCACCAGACCTCTTGTCCTGCTGTTTCCATACATGTCTTACTGTCCTCATTCATGTCCTACTGACAATAATAAAAATGTCCAAAATATTTTTCTCCCTGTTCAGATGTCTTGTGTGGACAAAGTCGTGGAATTTCACATCTACAGAAAACTTCTAAAGAGGTTGAATTGACTGAAACACAAAAGTCAGTGGGTGATAAATCGCTCTATCTCCACCTTCTGCCATGTATCGGTAGTCGGATCATGAAGACAACAGATCCAGAAAAGAAACCCAGACTTCCCTCTCCTCAGCGACACTTTCCAGCTCGTCTTGGGGACCCTGAGGTGTCTAGAGAGGATACATAATCCCTCCAGTGAGTTCTGGGTCGGCTCCGGGGCCTCCTACCAATGGGACATACCTAGAATACCTCTAATGGGAGGCGTCCAGAAGGCATCATGATCAGATGAACTTCCTCAACTGACTCCTTTCGATGTGGAGGAGCCAGGGCTCTACTCCGAGCTCCCCTCAGATGACAGAGCTCCTCACCCTATCTCTAAGGCTGAGCCTGGCCCTCCTACGAAGGAAGCTCATTTCAGCCTTTGTATCCAGGACCTTGTTCTTTCATGAGCCACGCCTCATGACCATAAGTGATGGTTGGAATGTAGACAGACCAGTAAATCAAGGGCTTTGCCTTTCAGCTCAGCTCTTTCTTCACCACGACCAACCGAAGCAATGCCTTCATTATTGAGGATGAAACCCCAATCTGTTGATCCATCTCCTGATTCATCCTACAATCACTCACGTACAAGACACACAGATGGTATTGTATAGTGAATAGGAATGGATGATGAGGGCCTCTTAAGTGGGCCCATTGCTCTCCCCAAAAAGACAACCTTCATGTTCCTCTGATGAACACAAGTTTAGAAACATTCAGTGTTCTGAGCATCTCAGGATCCATAAAGAGGTCCCCAATAATTATTTTCCTATGACTACTCAGATCATGGCAGTGGCTTAAGTAGTGCAAAGAGGTCTCTAATTCAATGCCACAGGCATCACACAGACCATTGTCATGGAATCCTGTCACCATTTTGTGGTAGTTGAGTAGATTGTGCCCAGTTAGAAATCCAATCAGTGAAACTTTTCCTTGTCAGGGCGATGAGAGCTTTCCCAAACCTAAGATTTGGGACGTTTATCAGTTCACGTGCCTGTCTACAGTCCGTCAGCTCCCTTCAGTAGATAGTAGTGTTGATGTCTAATCCAGCCCAGTAGGGTAGTCCTACAGACTGTTGTTAAAATACCTCCAACAGGCTCTGGTCCTTTGAAGTGGGCATGACTGCCAGCTTTTGCATGTTAGTCAGCTCTCTCATTACCATTATTGTCAGTATGTCCTAGTACCCATTTAACAGTTGTCTTTTGTAAATGAAGAGATTAATTAAGCTTGAGTTTGTTATTTGAACTTTTGTGTGTGTGGCAGAGTGGTTAGGGGAGTCGTCCTATAACCAATAGGTTGTCTGTTCAATTCCCTGTTCCAGCTGTTTCAGTCATTGTGTCCTTGGGAAGACACTTCACCCACCTTGCCTGCTGATGGTGGTCAGAGGGTCCGGTGGTGCCGGAGCATGGCAGCCCTGCCTCTGTCAGTGTGCCCCAGGGCAGCTGTGGCTGCAATGTAGCTTACAATCATCAGTGTGTGACTGGGTGAATGTAGCAGGAATGACTGTGACCTGACATGACCTCTTGACTACAACCGGTCATGTCTCCTTACTAACTGAACTTTGTTCTGAAAAGGCTGTCTTAGAAAATTTCTATCCTAGCTTTCATTATTCTGTCCTTGTCTGCAGATAATGCTGACATGACAGTCAGTTTTAATCTTTTTAAGATTCATTAAAAAAAATGAGTCAAAGTCCCAAATTTCTGTTTTACACTTGGAGACCAATAGCTAACACTTAAGAAAGTATCTTTCTATCTAAGTAAGTAAGTAAGTAAGGTTTATTTATATAGCATAGATATAAAATCACAAAGCGCGTCACAATAAAAGCAATAAAATAAATAAAAACATCACAAAAGCATTGCATTCATATAAAAAGTACAAAATTAACTACAAATCTGTTTGTAAAAGAAAGTTTTCATATGAATCAAGGCTGCGTAATGATTGGGGCAGTGCATCTACACTGAAGAACAGTGCTCTGAGTTCTTACCCTTCTTTAAAATAAGAGAAATATTTGCTTCTCTTAGCGTTTGAGGCAAACTATGCTATCTGAATGAATCATTAAACATATTCAACAATGTGTCTACAGACAGATCAGAAAATTCTTTTAAAAAGTCAGCAGTAACCCCATCAGGCCCAGGAGCTTTCCCACTTCCTATTTTAACCTCTTAATAGCATTTACAGCTTCTTCTCTGGAGATGGGTGCATTAAGAACAGTTTGTTGTTCTGTTGTAATGGTGGGTAACTTAATGTGTGAGAAAAACTCCTCCTTTAGGTTAAATGCATCTACTGACTGTCCCGATGATGTGGTTTCACCCAATGGATAGTTAATAATTACCATATCTACTGGCTCATTCTACACACACACACACACACGCACAGGTTTGTTCATACATCCTTGTGGGGCCCGTGCATTGACTTCCATTCATTTTTTGGTAATTTTATAGCCT
>JARVJO010000155.1:13638698-13655335 GCA_031762555.1 Cynodonichthys magdalenae | reverse complement strand
AGAGGTGACTCTTGGTCTTCCTTTCCTGGGGCGGTCCTCATGTGAGCCAGTTTCTTTGTAGCGCTTGATGGTTTTTGTGACTGCACTTGGGGACACTTTCAAAGTTTTCCTAATTTTTCAGACTGACTGACCCTCATTTCTTAAATTAATGATTGCCACTCATTTTTCTTTACATAGCTGCTTTTTCTTGCCATAATACAAATTCTAACACTCTATTCAGTAGGACTATCAGCTGTGTATCCACATGACTTCTGCACAACACAACTGATGGTCCCAGCCCCATTTATAAGGCAAGAAATCTCACTTATTAAACCTGACAGGGCAGACCTAAAAAGTGAAAACCATTTCAGGTTCGCTTTTTTTTTAGATTCATTTCAGGCACAAGAGAATGCCAAAAGCGTGCGAAGCAGTAATCAAAACAAAAGGTGGCTACTTTGAAGGACCTAGAATATAAGACATATTTTCAGTTGTTTCACACTTTTTTGTTAAGTATATAATTCTACATGTTAATTTATAGTTTTGATGCCTTCAGTGTGAATCTACAATTTTCATAGTCATGAAAATAAAGAAAACTCTTTGAATGAGGTGTGTCCACACTTTTGGTCAGTACTATATATATATATATAAAATCACATAGCTCTAATTAATCGTGCCAATTAAGCAAGGAATGTTTAAAGGAGTTGCCAGTATGACGTAAGAATGGTGGCTCGGTAAGGGGGATGTCTGCAAAAACAAAGATCTGGCAACCCGTGCAACCAATTGCACCTTGAGCTCCAGCAGCGGTGGTAAAAACCGCCTTCTTTTCATCACGAGCGTTCAGAGCAGGAGTTCTGCCTCCAACTTCTCTTCTCGTTTTACAGCGACGGAAAGAAGCAGAAAAGAAGCAATGTCGCGTAGGTAGAAACTGCGTGACTGAAGCAACAAAATAATAATAATAAGCGAGAATAATAATAATAAAATGAGCGACACGAAAGGGCCCGCAACCCGCAGGAGGAGGACGACCATCTCCGCCGGCTTGAAACAACAACAAGCCAACGGGAGCAAGTGGCACGATGCCGGGGCGAAACCTCCACATTGTCCCGCTAAAGCCCAACCGGCCGCGGAGGCTTCTCGGCAGGCTGGTCCCAATGGGAAGCTGGACGGAGAGGTGGGGATGTCAGGAGAGAAGCAGCAGCCGGAGCTGACGAACAGTCCGAGAAAACAGAGGAGCGCGACGGAAGATATCAACGAGAGACTCAGGTAATGTTACCACCGGAAGTTGTCCAAATATGTCACTGAACTGAACAGCTTTCTCGTGGATTTTCTTTAGCTAATTGCTATCTCTCGAGGTGTTATCTGTGGTAGATATTTTGGCAGAAAATTAAATTTTTCTGACAGAAAACATGGTTCAATTTGTACCTATATGTTCTATAGACTTAATTTTTCATTGTCATTTGATATTTTTTATTGTTTATTTTGAGTATAGAAATATAACATCATCTACTGCTTTTATTTTGAAGTGTATTTTTCCCCTGCATTTTGAGGCAGGAATATTTAGTTTACTAAAATAATAACCAATAGAGGGATAGTTTAAAAAAACTTATTTAGTTGTGTTTATTCAAATCATTAATTTGCAATATGGCAATTCTGTTCTCAGTAGCAGGAAGTTATCATGTAAAAGTTTTTTTTTTTATTTCAATAGCCTGCCAACCACTCTAGCCACATAGAAAGAGGTTAGTGTATGTTTTAAGAGCAGGTAGTGTGTCAATGAGGATTATGGAAACTAAATAACCCTAAATTAGCTTGTTTCGGTGTCTAAAACAAACATTTTTAAGCTTCATAATCTTCATTTTATTATTAAGTTGTCAACAAACTCTGAGTTTAATTTTAGGCATTTTTTGAGTCTTACTAAAGGATGTGAAGGCCAGCATCTTACAACATAAAACACTTTGAAATGAAATGGTTTTTACTGTTTATTGAAATTCTTGTCCTCCATTATGAAAACCTTCATACCAAACCGTTTGCACAATTCTTTCTGGGATCAGAACCTTTAACCTATATTTCCACAACTCTCTCTCTCTCGTTGCCCAGTGAAGTTCTGAGAAACAAAATTGCGTTCAATGGATGTGATTCATTCGTTGAAAATAACCTCCTAATCTGGGTTTCACCACTGCTCATTTATTGCTGAATTAAAAATCCAGAATAGAGCAAGTAAGATTTATTTTCACTCAAAATATTAAAAGTCTTGACTTTTTTTTTTTTTGCAGGTGTCATGTTTTACAAGAGTCCCTCTTGAGCTCAGCCAGCGGCTACAGCAACTACAGAGGAATTCTGAACTGGTGTGTTGTCATGCTGGTGGGTAAACCTGTGTGCTTTTATTTCTCTAACACAAAATGCAGATGGGAGCTGTGGGTCGTGGAGCTGTTCTTTAACACATATTGGGTACAGAGTGTAGGATTTGTCAGTAAGTGTTGTGCTTCCAAATAGAAAAGTAATTCAACTACATTTTAAAGTGTGCAACTAAGAGTTCCTTTCAAAATAAATGAAGGTATAAACTGCAGATTTACACTCTGTTCTGAGCTCAGCTGTGTAGTGTTTATCATGCATTTTGCTTATGTTTTTTTTTGCATGACATTTTATTATGTTTATCTGCTGAGTATTTTAAAGGTGGGAAGAATACTGCTGGTTGTCATTCACTGTAACTGAATTAGACCCAGATTATAACTATATGTTTCAGTTTCTGTGCACCCACCTTCTAATCTGCTGTTCTGTGACAAGATTATTCTATTTTTGAATGATTTTATCGCCATGACAACCCCGTCCTCTTCTTTGTGGCTGCCAGCTGGCTTGGCTCAGTTGTTAAGAGTGAAGTGAAACTACAGACACGTTGATTAATATCTGTCTGTATGTACATTTTGAATAAATTCTACAATTTGTCTTGGATAACTTCAGTCTCCTGGAAAAGTCTTTGAATATCCTTCAGTGTTTAGTGTCACCTGTTTACCTACATCATGATTGTGTGTCAGTGACTGAAGGTTCAGCCAACTTCCAGTATCTCCATCTATTTTTATCCCACCAAACACCATCCCAGAGCCTTCTCATGTCCTCAACAAAGGGCACACAAATAGTGAATTTAATGCGAAGTTCAGATTCACACTGGGACAAGCACAGTTAAATCCAAAAAAAGTCAATCTCAGTCATATTACTATAGTTTCAAAACAGTTTTTAACAAAGATCTATAAAACAAATAAACTGAAACATGAATTCTTTAGATGCATTAGGAATTTAGTATAACTTGAAAAGATTTGTTTGAAAAATCAAGAAAATCAATTTTAGGGTCTTTAAATGATTATAAAAACAATTTAATAAGAAATTCATATTGGTCATAGTTGCTGGTAAAGCCATCGTATTGTTTTCATAGAAGTAAAATGTGTGTTTTTAGGTGAGAAAAATGAACAGTTTAAGCTTTTTAGTAGAACAGGAAGTGTATGTAAAGCAGAAAAATTGATGAAATGGTGTTAAATAAAATGTTATATTTTTCAAAAGTAATTACTTTTTACTGAGTGTCCTTTGTCCATTTACTAGATCACCCACAAAAGTGTTTGGTTTTTTTTTTCTCCTAGTTTAGTTGTCTGCACTAAACTTCTCCAGCTGGCCTTTCTATGAACAGGAAGTGTAAAAAAGACACAAACATTGTAGAAATATTGCAAAAACATAAACAGAAATTGCAAATCTTTTTGCAAAATCTGTTTTCAGATGTAGCAATGTCTTCAAGGTTCAGTGAGTAATTTAGTTTTATCTCACTGAAGCTGGATTTGGACCTTGAACTCGAATGCAAAACATAATCATAAACAGATTTTTTTTAACAGAGGGAGCAGCATCAGGATGTGATAGTAGTTCAGGAGTGATAGCGGCAGCAGGGAGGTGTTGCCACGTTTACATCAGGCGTGAAACAGATCAGATCTGCTCAGATATGACTCGGCGTGATGGGTTTTCTCTCAGCTGCTCACCTGAGTTTGTGTGTTTTGGGACAGGGACTGTTTGTTCTTTTTTAGTCTGTTTTGCTGTTCTTGCTGACAGCTAGCTTCACATGTGAAATCTGCAGGCTAATCACAAGCACAGATCACAGAAAAGGAAAAGATAAGACAGATTTCACGCTAAGCATTTTGTTAGCTATATAAAAAAAATGAGGAAAAATGGACTTAAACTCCAAATTTTTTCCTATTTTTGACTCTTTAACTTGATTTGTTTTGCCGATGGGCATTTTGTTTATATTTCCAGGTCCTTAGTAATGCACGGCTCTTCCTGGAGAACATTATCAAGTGAGTGTGCACAAATACACACCTTTTTTTTTTAATTTACATTTTATCCAAAGTGTTCCTGTTTTTAAATCCTTTTTCACATTTAAATCCATTTAGTTGAGGTATAAAGCATCTTGTTTTTAATTTTATCCAAATTATCAGACCAAATCTACAAGCTTTACATAATGTAACTTTACAACCTCATATTGGAAATATGGTCCTTGTTTTTATTTCCTTTATCCTTCTCCAGGTATGGCATCTTAGTAGATCCGATTCAAGTGGTGTCTCTTTTCCTGAAGGACCCCTACAGCTGGCCAGCAGCTTGCCTAATTATTGGTATGAAACCTTTTTGTTTTATTGCATTAATATAACTAAAAAAAGAATAACTCTTATTCTGTTTACACCTGGCACAAAGATTAATTTAGGGTAATGTGGAAATATCCAAGTTTGTCAGTTTTACACCTTCACACTGTGTCTCAGGGGAAAACTGGCCCCAAAATATAAGACTGAATCTGAAGAAGCAGAAAAATAGTTTTTAAACTCTGCCGTGTTTATTATAGACCAGATTGTGGAAAATTGATTCTACTGCCAACAAATCCATTGCAAAGCTATGCAAATTACTTAAAAACAATAGTCACTTCAAATATAATCTGAGCAGTTAGATCACAGCGTCAATGATTGTTTCTCACATCTCACTCTTTAAGATTCAAGCAAAATAAAAAAAAACGTGTTTCCTGTTTTTAAAATCAAGCTACTTAAGTTATGAATTAGTAATCTTTGACTTGATATTCTTACTAAAGTGGCTCATTAGGCTTGTTTTAATGTTCAAGATGCTCAATGGGTCAAAGAGACGTCATGTTTCAATGATCACAACTAATTAGTTCTAATATTCTCTGTATGAAACGAAGTAGCAAAGAGTAATTCTTAAAATCTTTGCATAAATGATTCTCATTTCTGTTTTAGTGTCCAACGTGTTCATCTTATCAGCCTTGTATATAGAGAGGCGTCTGGCCTTGGTAAGCCTTTACAATAATGTACTTATTTTGATCAATAACACTTAACCGTTAATTAACACATTTGTGACCCACAGTTTAAATGTGGGAGTCAGATCTTCAGTTTGTCTATAATCTGATTTGGTAAAATTGTTTTTATACCTTGTTAACAAAGTGGATTTGATTTATAGTCACTCTGATATTTATATTTTAATTTGTACCTGCCTCTACATCATTAAAAAAACCTCTGCTGAACAAGATTAGAGTGACAGAAGCAGTGATTATCTAAAAGAAACGACCTCTAGTTAAAAATTAACCTGACACTTTCCCTCTGTGATCATTTTTAGGGAACGATCTCTGAAACTACAGGATGGATTCTTCATATTTTTAACCAGACGTCTTTGTTGATCTTTCCCTCTGCCTCTGTCCTCACCGTGACCTCCATGACCCCGGGTATGTTTACTTAAATGAGTCTACATTTTATTCAGCCAGCTATGCTGTGAAGTCCTGGATAACTTTTCCGTGCCTGTGTATTCTTATGGTAACACACAAAAGCCTAAGTATCCACCATGAAATCTCTTAAAACAAAATGAGACAAACAAAATAGGATCAGTTTTCATACATACACTTTATTAAATAAATGTTGCTATTGGCTCTTGTGGTCATCTCTGTTTGTTTTCAGTGGGTGGTGTGATTTCTCTGGGGATCTACACAGTTCTGTTTCTCAAGCTTTACTCTTATCAAGACTCCAACAGATGGTGCAGAGAAATCAGACAAGCCAAAGCTAAAAGATTAACACGGTCGTATTCATGTAAGTGTAACAACACGCTGAGTTTTAACTGTTTCCACATTAACACACATGGTTCTGTGTTTCACATATGTAATAATTTACTGGGTTGTATTACCATCTAGTGGTTACAAATTTAAAAAAAACAAAAAAAAAACAAACCTTCAGTACCAACCAAAATAAAACCATTACCAAAACTTTGTGTGCCATGAATGCTTTTATATAAACATTAATATTTACGCAGCATGATGACCAGAATAATGTGTAAAATTCATAATATATGGAAAACTGAAACGGACATAATTAAAAATAAAAGCAGAAATATATAAGTGGCCCAAAACCTATTTAAATACATTGAAAATAAGCAAATTAATTTAAAAAAACAAGAACTTTCCTTCAAGTTTTATAATTTAATTGACCTTAATATTTATTTTTCCAGCTTAGTTCTAACAAATTATATATTTTAGCACATAATTTAAGTATTATTATATTAGTCATATTTTTTTTGTTTTTCCGTTTCCTTTTAGATGCATTCATGTCCATTGAATGTTTTAATTTAATATTTTTCATTTGTTTTTACCTTAAGCATCTCTGCCTCATTATGCAAATAAGGTGGGCAGTCCTTGGGTCAGTTCCTGTCCTATATATAGGTCAACAGACAGGAAGTAGCAGGATCCATATGCAGACCGATTGTGCATGCTTGTGTTGCCCCAGTTTAGCTTGAAGTTTAGTTTAAAACAAAGGCAAGGAGGAAAAACACCTAATTTTAATGTAACAAAACCTATATATTTTCAAAAACATTCAAATTTTAATCATGTACTAAAATTTATCATTTGTTGTAACTAAGCTGGAAAAATAAATATGGTTAATTAATTTCTAAAGCATGAGGGAAAGTTCTATTTTTTTTTTATTAATTGGTATATTTTAAGTGTATGTATTTATTTATTTATTTATTTATTTATTTATTTATTGGGCCTTTTATTTATTTATGCTTTTGTTTTTAATTATGTCACTTTAGGTCTTCCATAACATTTTGGTTCTCTGCTGTTTTTCAGGTCCTGATGTGCCACAGTCAAACGGGTCAGCAGTTCATTCTCATGTATTCTACCCAGGCAACCTCACACACAGAGGTAATCCTTCACAAATGCAGTTTTTAAGTCCTGTTGGGAATTTTTATAGAAACATTACAGCAGATTAGCCAATTGTATCATTTGGTTATGTATCTGAGTAGCCAGCTACTCTTCCGTCATCATAAAACTACATCTTCCTAGATACCTACAATTACAGAACCTGAGCAGCCAAGTAAAGCTGTCGGTGCTTCAATTTGTGAGTAGCAAAGCTAAAAGGTAGCACTGCAAATGTTGGAAGAGCTACACAAGTCAGAGAACCAGATTTATTCTTTAGATTTAAGGGCTGAGTTAGCAATCCTGTACAGTGACTGTCAGTGGATGGATGTTGGTGGATGACAATACCTCCTGTAATCAATCTCACAGATCTTTTTTCTATCACTGTAGTATTTGTTAGGGATGCACCGATATGAAAATCTCAGCCGATATCGATATCCGATATGATTATTACTGCTATGGCCGATAACCAATATTTACCGATATTATACATACACACACACAAACACACTTGGGTCTTTTTTTGATATCGTAACTAAACGACCAGACCTCTGACATGGCTCCCTACTTCAGTTATTCCTGGCTATGCAGCATCAATATCGCTATCATGATCCAACAGATGCCCCTCAACCAACTATTTTGCCTCCCAAAACAGAAACACAAAGCTAAAAAGTGGGAAATCAATATCGGACATTAATATTGGCCCAGTTTTACATATCGGACCGATACGATATTCTAAAAAATGACCAATATCGGCAGATACCGATATTAATGCTGATATATCATGCATCCCTAGTATTTCTATGTGCTTTTATTGCTCAATAACTAATTGATTTGACTTGTTTTTGTTGTGTCTTCAGACATGTACTACTTTGTTTTCGCACCAACTCTTTGCTACCAGCTCAACTTCCCGCGGTCTCCTCGGATACGCAAACGCTTCCTGATGAGAAGACTTTTTGAAATGGTAAGAGTGATTAATTAAAAATGTAGTTTTTAACGTCAATAAATGTAACCAGTCACATCCAATCAGAGATGAAGTCATGGTTTGGTCATGTAGTGAAATTAAACGGCTTTTCTGCTCAAAATTATTGGTAGTTGTTTGTACTGCTCAGAAAAGTGCTTCATATTTTAGACATTTCCATCATGGGACCCATAGATAATCCATCATATTTTGACAAAATTATCACCAAATTTTCAACTACTGCACTATAGCTGCCTACATCTCACTACACCACCTTATTTAATCCTCAGTTCGATGTGACGGGTCATAAATGATCTAATAAAAATGAATTATTAGTATAATTATTAATTATCTTAATTATAATTAATTAATTGTCTCCTGCAGCTTTTTCTCATGCAGTTGTTGGTTGGATTGATACAGCAGGTATGTATAAATTGTAGACAAACACAGCTTTTTTTTTATATGATTGTGAGATGGTCTAATGGTGTATATTTATTATAACACAAATATATGTGTATCTTCCAGTGGATGGTTCCCACTATTCAAAATTCAATGAAACCATTCCAGGTAAGTAAACTCTAGGTATTTTCTTAAAATAAAATAATAATAATAGTCCTATTTTCATTTTCCTATAATCCTTTCTCAATATTTCTGCTCCAAAATGAATTCACCATAAGTCAGTATTGTCCCTGTTCTTTGTTTCTCACAGGAAATGGACTTCTCTCGGATGGTAGAGCGGCTGCTGAAGCTAGCTGTGAGCATCACAAGATTCTCATCAGTGACCTTTAATGATCTTATCACATTCTTAATACCTTCATTTCTCTCCTTTCCTAGGTCCCTAATCATCTGATATGGTTAATTTTCTTTTATTGGTTTTTCCACTCCACCATGAACTTTGTGGCAGAGCTGCTGCAGTTTGGAGACAGGGAATTCTACAGGGACTGGTGGTGAGTATGGATCAGACGGTATTTATTGATGTTTAATCACATGTGCAGTTGTGTGAGTAGAAACCACTGTAGAGATTGAAGGACAGTCTAAAGGGACATCCATTCAAAAACTACTCATTTCACCTCATTTTAGCCGTGAACCACTGAAATTTAAAAATACTGAGGTGGTAATTCCAAAGAAGCATGTTCTTCTGGATAAACAGATCATGTGTCACCACTATAGATGATAAACGGAAATAATTTGCATTTTCTCTTGAAAATCCAGTGGTTCCACAAATCTTTTTTTTTTTTTTAATCAGGAACTCTGAGACGGTCACATATTTTTGGGCCAACTGGAATATCCCAGTGCACAAGTGGTGCCTGAGGTAAGCACGGAAGCTTTTAAGTGATTCATCTGTTTTCTTTACCGTCTTCCGGAATCGTGGACATCGTTACAAATGTTTTGTGTTTCGCAGACATTTCTATAAGCCGATGTTGAGGAGAGGGACAAACAAGTTTTTGGCTCAGACTGCTGTCTTCCTGGTTTCTGCCTTTTTCCATGAGGTAAAAAACAACCTTTAGGGCACCAAATTTAGTCTTCTTTGTGATAAATGTGTGTGATGTTGAAGTGTCTTAGTCACTTATCTATTTAAAACCCATCTGTTTGATAAAATCAACTAAAAATTGAAAGGACCAACTTTCACGATAATGTAGAGAAAAAAACTGAAAAACTGCATCTTTATTTTACTATACAGTGATTTTAAGCAATTGTTCTTTATAAATGTAACACTGTTTTTAATGATAATATGAATAAAAGTATTTAATCTCCTCTAAGCCTTTACATTTTTCCTTCTCAGTACCTGGTTAGTGTTCCCCTGAAGATGTTCAGACTCTGGGCTTTTATGGGAATGATGGCTCAGGTAAACAATCATTTCTGCTCTGCTAATGTTGGTCCTACATTCTCACCTGCAGTCACCTTTCACACAGACCTGTGCTCACATCCTGACCTCTGACCTTCAACCCATTCAGGTTCCTCTGGCGTGGTTTGTGGGTCGCTACCTAAATGGAAACAATGGCAACGCAGCCGTGTGGATGTCGCTCATTATTGGACAGCCTGTCGCTGTGTTGATGTACGTTCATGACTATTATGTCATTCACCATGGGAACACTACATAATACTGAACACATACACAAGCCTGGGAGATGAGCCAATGAGAAAATGTGAAGCAGATTAAGGCGACAATACTTGTTTTGCACTTCAGAGAACTGGACCACATTATGTTGGACGTGTAATGGATCAAAAAAAGACAAGTGCTTGTTAAGCTCAAGTTCACTCTCAGATGTTAAACATGCTGTAACTTTGTCAGCCTACAATCGTAGTAAACTTTAAAAAGTGCAGCTTCCCTTTAAGTGTTTAATTCTGTACCCAAACTGAAGCAATGATTCGATGTCTTATAAAGGAAGTGATCCGTCCTTCGCTCAACAAAAACAAATTAATTTAAAACAATGTTCTTGAGCTCAACAGTTCCTGAAGTTTAAAAAGCACTTTAATACTGAGAAGTGGGAGCAGCTGCTTGCAAACAAGGACCGCTTCAAAGCTGGAGGTGCTGGGGGGAAAAAAAAAAAAAAAAAAAAAGCCCATCAGGTGAAGCGAACGTGAACCACTGCCAAGCAAGCACAAACTAGAACCGGAGCCGGGCTACAAGGAGCCGGAATGAAGCTGGGGGGGTTTTTTGTATCAGTGATGGAGAAGTTGTGAACCTCAAGCAGCCAAAAAGAATAAAACTGCTTTTGTCAGTCTAAAATGTTGGCAAAAATACCTTAATGACCTTTTTTTTTTTTTTTTTTACATACATTTAGTAAATTCCTGATTCCTCTTTGGTGCAATACAGTATTATATATATTTAATATATATTAAATTAAAATTGTGTTCAAATGATTGAAGGTAGCAAGACCTCTGAGAGGAACCAAGACACTTTGTGAAATATTGTACAATGATGGATCATCGTCTTTCTTTCAAAGAAACAAATTGTTGTAACTTCATGATGTAATTTTACATCATCTTTAGGTTTAACTCTGCTGATTTATTGCTTCATTTATTTTGTTTAGATTTTGTCTTGTCAGTGATTTGAAGCTACTTTTTCAACCAATGAATCTTTTTGCACTTTAAAAAAATGATGCATGTTGTGGACTAAAGCAATAGATTTCTGTCAATGTTCAGTTAATGAAAAGAGAGGAAATTGTGTTGAAACAAGTTTTACAGTTTGTAGTTTGATGACTGAAAGTTTGTCCATCAGAAGTCCAAAAGCCAATTAGTTGTAGTTTTAATTTTGTTATTCACAGTATTTGGAGTTGTATTAAGTCTGTTTTTTGCCAAAACCTGACACTGTTGCTTGCAATGTTATTACCATGCAGATTAAAAGAAATAAGTATTTTAGATTTTATTCAGTTCTTCTATGAAATATGTCTAATTTCATTCTGAGCCAAAATGTTCAGAATCGCTTACAGTTTCAGGGAAAACACTCAAACCATCAAAACAATTTCCAGAAGAAAAGAACTGAATAATTCCTTCAAAATAAGTGCCTGCAGTTAAAAGTCAAACACAGAAGAAATGTAAGAATATATTCTGTGCAGTAAGTAAACTTGTGTTTCTGCTGATTTGTCTGAATGTAACTAAAGTATTTAGGTAATTTGTAAAACAGAGTTTCTTTTTTTCTGGTTTAGCAAGGGATTTTGATCAAGTGTTTAATTTGTTATTCAAATAAAAAACATGAACCATTCATGTAAATGAACTGGTCTTATTTTGCTCTGCAAATATCTGTGGTCGGCAACAGATCAGCAGCTACAGTAATGATTGAAGTTTTAGTGATTTCTCAGCTTTGTCGGATAATTAACTTTAACTCTATCAATTCCTCATGAATGCCAGTCTAAATCTTTACCATTTTATGGTATTTTTGTGATAAAATGTGTTTTTTGCAGATTAATAAAATTGCGCTGCTGTTTACTTGATGCAATTCTCCTCTTGAACAGTTGGTGTCGCTAATGAGAAAATGAGAAAATAATGAGAAAGTTTAGAGCTTCAGTGATGAAGCCAGAATCCACAATTCAAGATGCCAGAGGAGACGATTTTTTTTTTTTTTTTAAACACACAAAATCTTAAATATTTTAAATAAATCAATGCAGAGATGGGTATTTGAGATCCTTCAAGACAAATTACTGGCCAGTTTGCATTACCTTTTTATGATATATAAAAAAATTAAATAAAAATTTTTACAATCTATAAAAACCTTTATTGTGCAGAAATCAACACAGTATTCAATATTTAATTTTACAGTTAAAATCAGTTACCATCTACACAACATAAATCTTATAACTAAACTTCACATCACACTTGGAGAACGGCACAACTCAGGAAGCTTTACTGCTGCTGCTGCAAAAGAGAGAAAAGAAAAGTGTTGGATAATTGTCTTGCAGCACTTAAATTACTAAAATGTACACAATAAGTTGTGGGTGCATATTTACCTTTGCCTTTTGATTCTGGACAGGTAAGTAGAGTTTAAACTCAGCTGGTAGCTCATCTTCAGAGTACAACCTGTCCGAGAAATAGACCCTCCTGATACGACAGTTTGCATGAATCTGAAAGCATAACAGGTCAGATATTAGAGTATAATTGAATTGAATTATACTTTATTGATCCCAAGAGGAAATGACAAGTTCTTATTATAGCTACAGAGATTTTGTGATTACATAATCTGTCTTTAGCTATGTTCACACTGCAGGCAAACGTGACTCAAATCTGATTTTTTTGTTTTTTTGCAAAAATGTGACTCAGAATTAAAATCATTTTTTTAATCCATGTCCATCATAAATTTACACCAACTTATACTAATGATGGTATGTCAACAGTTTGGATTGAATCAATACCTGCATGAAAGGATAAATACTTATGTTTTTTTCTATTTTCAGTACATATTTGTGGTTCAAGAAAGTGTAGACAGGAAGCGACAAGATCAAAAGTAAATCTTAGTCAAAACAAGGGTAGCAGATAATCTTGTCGGCTCTGATTACACAACAACTTCATAATCGATACACACTAACCTGCGTAGCATCCATATTTACTTCTGTAAACACAACATGGATTGTTCACATTGTAGTCTGACAGAGGTCGCATTTAAATTATCATGTGAATGATTACTCAAAAAAAAAAAAAAAAGAAAAGAAAAAAATCAGATCTGAGCAAAAATATCAGAATTGAACATTAAGACCTGCACTGTGAAAGTAGTACTCACCTGTACTCGCAGTGTCTCAGTATAGTTGGTCCCGTAGGCCCTCCTGGTGAAGTCCGACAAGTTAAACTGGATCTGGTTCCAGCCGTCGTCCAGCCTCATTGGCATGGTACAGATGAATGGCTTCACACGAGTTGTGCTCTGATAGTTACTTGCCCTAAATCGTCTCCGCACGTTTTTATCATCCAACACCTGGGAGACGTAAATACATGTATTTGCACAGAAAAGCAATTGTGATGATAAACAAGTCTTTATTTTAAGTCAACAAGACAAAGAAGGTCTGTGAATCTGTACCTGGACTTCAAAGGTGAAGTACTTCTTAAGATTCTTAATGATCATGACCAAAAATGGAAGTTTGATGCCAAGGGTTTTCTTGGGGTCTGCAGGACATGTTATATAGGTCGTGCTGCAGAGAAAAGAAAGTTGATAGAAAAGGAACACAATATGTGGATACTCACTCTAAACACAGTGCTACCAGAAGTGACCATACAAATTTTGTTTCTGTAACACACAGAGTGATATATGGTTTTACAATTGACTGATTGCTAACAACTCACTACATGTGTCGGACCTAAATGACCTAATTAAATTAAATACAAACTCACCTGACGTTTGCTCCCTCAATTTCCAACACATTTGAGTGTATATCATTATCTGGGACTCTCTTGATATGACCATTCCTCACCTATGAACACACAAAATGCGTTTTCTTTACATAAACAAATTTTTAAAACAGCTGTTTGAACCAAACTTTAGTGTCAGCTTAATAAGCTGCACATATCATGACGCCAGATAGCTTTAGCTTAAATAGCTAACTATACTAATGTAAAATTTAAATTATCTCACATAATTTATTCCGGACCCCTACTTACCTTTTTGTCCCATATTTGAAGTGGTTTGCTGCCGATGCTGTATAAGATGGACAAAAATCCGCTTTGGAATGTGTTCTTAAACATTTTTGGTCGGGGTTCAATATGCAGTCGTTGCGCAGTTACGAAATGTTTACAGACTTTACTTCCGGTCCACCGACACGAAACAAGCGTTTCCGCTGCAAGATATTTAAATATATCGGTTTGTTATGAGATAAAGGTGGAAAAAATATAGCTTAAAAATATAACTTCAGAGACACCTGAACAAAAAAAAAAAAAAAAAAAGAAAAAGAAAAAGTAAGAAAGTAGCAGTGGTTTTAGCAGGGAACGGATGTTGCTCAGCTGTGTTTCCTTCAGGCTTTTAAATGTCAACGCACAGTCGTCATAGTAACGGAAAGCTCAAGTGGTTATGTGTTATGCGCACATTTAGCTTATTTTAGTGCTCACATTGTCACAGACTGTAAATTGTTGAGATCACATATTTTATTTCTCAGTGGCTCACCTTGATCTCCACCGAATTCGTTTATCTGAAAACAGCTAGACTGGAAGTAAGAAGCAAGTTTTAGTCTTAAAGAGAATTTATTACACACCATATATTGATTAATGATTATATTATTAAAAGCCAGCATATAATATGAGAAGACAACAAATCAGTTAGCTGAGAGTTCTCAGGAGACGCATCAATAGCAAAAGTACATCACCTTAAAATCAGATGTTCTGCACCAAATGCCCCAGACGGTCTGAGGTGGATTCTCTAAAAAAACTGATCTTATACTCTTTCTTCAGACAAGTCCTGGTTCTCGCTACACTTCAAGGTCGGCCTGTAATTCCCAGGCAGGGCTCCCAGCTCCCTCTGTTTCTTATCTCGCCGGTCCTGTCTCTGACAGGTGTACAAACAGGACTTTTGTACAAGGCATTTTACAAATTATTTCTAACTTATAACCCTTCCAGTAAACAGAGAGCTTTTACGTCTCTTTTCAAGTTGTCTGTTCAAATGTTACAGTAAACACATAAAGGTTTAACAAAATGTTACTACTAATTATGAATGTTAATAAAATCAAGTTATCAAGTTGTTATAAATCAGTCATTAAAATATACCAAAAATAAGAGTACATAAATATATGTTTTGTCTAATGTTGCCCTGTAAAATATATAAAGGCATTAAAAGTCTCTCCTTTCTTCTCTGCACTAAGAGCATCTCTTATCTGTCTACATTCCAAAGATTCCTCCTTCTGCCTCTGGACTCAGAGCTTCTTGCTTTCGTCAGACACGCCATGTCCTCAGTGCTGTTAACAAAATAACTCATGAACGAATAATGCAATCATAACGAAACTCTCAAAACACCATGATTAAACAAGTTTCTATAACTGATTAACTTTTGGGATCAATCCCATTCAAACTGATTTATTAATCAATGATTATCACTACAAAACTACAAAAATGGCTGCCATTCTGGCAACTCGAGACACAGGACACACACTTGTTGTTATGTCGGTTGGCAGACCAACTGTAAAGGTACATTACCGCCACCTACTGAACTGGTGTGTAGACAGGAGAAATACAGGAAAATAAAAAAACATGGCAACACACATATAAATATATATATCAACACACACACACATATATATCAACTAAGTAATGTAACTAAATTCTCCACTAAATTTGTGTTTTTCAGGAAAAATATATTTTATTGACATCACTCCTAAAAGTATTTTCTCAGTTAATTTAAAAATGTCTTCTTTCTGATGCATAGCCAGGACATTCCATAAAAACATGCTGGCCCATTTCAGGGAGATTTACACTTATCACAAAGACCTGCTGCATGTTTTCCAATTACGTTAGACGACTTATTTAGACCTGTGTGTCCTGTTCTGATAAAGGTAATTATTATTTAGTTTCCTGTTTCTTCCTTCTTTCCTTGCATATCCTACCTTTTTCTGAACATCATACATGTGTCTTTTTGTATCATGTATGTCCCAGTTTTTCTGCCAGATCTTCTTAACATAGTTATTTGTTATAATTTTTACTTAAAAAATTTCGTAATTAATCATATTAGATTTTAATATCTGTTTTGCTAGAATGTCTACTTCTTCATTACCTGCCACTCCACATGTGCTGGAACCAAAACAAAATCCACAGAAATTTTGTTTAAGTCAAGGTTTTAAAGAATAAGGTAAATGCTGTTAATCAAGTTGTAGTGGAAAATATTTTTTTAACAAAGCAGAAACACAGGTGATCCAAAAATGCAGAGTACTCCGTAAATGGTCATCAGGATCTTTATTGCATATGCAAGACACAGTGACTAGCACAGGCAATGTCAGAGTATGCCACACAGCCGTGCTAAACAGAATGTGTATCAGTGGTCCTCAACAATCAGCTTAAATACAGTGAAGAACCAGTCTGGTTAACCAA
>JARVJO010000155.1:13599485-13635347 GCA_031762555.1 Cynodonichthys magdalenae | reverse complement strand
CACACACATTTTATCACATTTATGAGATGGCTTTTTTGGTCTGTAAACTTTATATACAATTAGGTGAAGTGATCAATAATTACTCCAACTGTCCCTCCTTTAGATTCAGTTTTAATAAAAAATAACAGATGTGTGTGTGTGTGTGTGTGTGTGTGTGTGTGTGTCTGTGTGGCTAAATATTTTAATTATTCAAGTTGAAGAATTGTTTGATGTAAAATTGGCAGCGGTGTAAAGGTTTATAAAACACAGTTCAAGCCAAAGACAGCCATTAATCCAGTCAAATTTAAAATCTTTTCAAACTGAGGTTATTCAAAGAGCCATCTAAAACAGGTAAGACGCTAATTATTCATGAACTTACCACTTAACTCCACTTCCAAATATCTAATGTAGAAATTTGTTGGTGTTAATTGTTGGACTTGAAAAAATAAAACACATCATTGTTGAGTTTTTAACAGATTTTAAATTTGCGTTCAGTGTTCATTCAGACTCCTGCTTACAGAGACTCAAGCATTATTTATGTAACAGAGAGAAATATACAGATTTTATATAGAAAACAGAACTACTAACAAAAATAATCATCTTTCTTTTATAGCAGCAAAAAAAGAAAAAACTAAAAGAAAAAAATATGTAATTAGATCTTTCAAATAACAAGGCATGTTATATATATAATACACTGAGTATACTTTGCTTTCCCATTCTTTAAATAGTCTTGATTTACTCCATGAAAATCAGAGTTTATAGGCATCTCTCTCCTTCGCCATTACCACACAAAGCACTAGAGGCAGAGCCAGACAGACGGAGCTCAGACAGGTTGGATTGACTGTATGGCTGTCCTGTTTTCACCACAAACAATAAAAAAAAAAAAACAGCTTCATTGCATTTCAGCGTTCGTTCAGTGATCGGGACGGTGGAATCGACATGGCGGCTACGGGGGGAAAAAAAGTGCAAAGACTAAACTCTGGTGAGCGGCTCAGCCTAGAAGTTAAAAACAAAGCTAAAAAAAAAAAAAACACTTTGTATTGAAGCTGATGTTTCCAGCGTTAAGTGTAAACCAGACAAACAGAAAATAAGAACCAGAATTAACACTGAGATGACCTTTAAAATAAAAAAAAAACACGTCTCTGCCTTAAGAAAAGCAATCTTTCACATCATCTCTCCCACACACAGTCCAGTTCACTCTGTAACATCTCCCACAACAGCAAATAGAAAATTTTTGTCATTTGGAAATTAATTGTCCTGTACAGACACACAAGCTCAAAAAAAATAAATATCCACAGCTCTCTTTCTTTTGCAACACAACTCCACTGACTTTAGTTGCTATTAAAAAAAAAAAAAAACTAAATTGTGTGCAAGTTCTGCGCAACGTCAGGATGCTTCTGGCTCAAACATTAAAACAAGAATGATTTTAGTTGAAATCAACTCACATTCATTACATTTTTTATTTTTATTTTTTTGGAAAAGAATATTTTAGGTCACAAGGTGAAATCAAAAATTAAGAACTCAAATCTTCCGGCCAACTGAGTGGCCGTGCTTTCTGAACATTCAGCTTCAAAGGCTTGGGACATTAAGAACAAAAACCTTTACGTTCTTGTATTTATATATATTTATATTTTTTTACAACTAAAAACACTTCACTTCAAGTATTTGGAGCCTGGAGGTTCTGGTGAAGCGTTGCTCTGGTCTACAAACCCACCACCATGTTGTTTCTGTTCACGTGTGTCGAAATAAATGCTGCCTACTGTTTGTGCAAAACAGGAAAAACTCACATGCTTCTTTACTGACCGAGCACAAGGCTTTAGCTTAAAGATGTTTTCACACATTTAAAGTCCAAAACAGAAAGAAACAAAAGAAAAAAGAAAAAAAAAAAGACACAGACATCTGGCCATGCATTGGGAAGTACATCCCTGACCTGCTGGGAAAACGAAGAGCTCGAGCAGTTTGTGCAGAGCCACACTTTGGTGTTTCACTCATGCGTATTGCTTCATGCAAACCTCCTAACCCCATTTTTTATGTTTGTCCTTGAACTCCACTTGTGTGTCTATTTACTTAATCCAGACAAATTTATCGTCCTCATGGCTCAGAACGATCTCATCCAAACCCATTTGCCATAATTTGCTCGTTTTGGTCTTAGCACCACCAGAGTGGAATCAACCCATGAAAAACATACTGATTTTACCTAAAACATAGAAGGAACTGGTCTGTTTGGATACCAATGGGGTTCAAGTGAAGTCAAACTCAGCAATTTCACTTCCCAATCCACCCATATGTTACTTCTGCAGCTGCAAACCCTCAGCAGCTGATACAATTTCCTGTTTTAAAGTCACAGAAAATCCTAAAAAAAGCCATTAACAAACCAGGCCAATCCCTCAGTCCAATTCGAGCCACAACACAGTCCAACTGTTGCTACATTTGCCAATAATCAACACAAACTAGCCCGCAAGTTTAATCCGACCTGGCGACGGTTTGGTGAGCTGCGGCCTGAACAAAGCCGAGCGTGGTGACAACCAGCTGCGCTTCAAGGAACTTGGATTGAAGTGAAAATGTGAATGTCCAAACTTACAAATAAAAAAAATAATATCCTGCTAATACAAAACTTAATCACAGAATCTGAGAAATGTGCGACTTTCCAACTCTCAGCAACAATAAGCTCATTTCTCCTCTAAATTCACAACTCCCTCTTTTCTCCTACAAACATCCATACAGAACAGTAAAGCCATCTGCTCTCAATCTTTTTACCGATTAGATTTAATTTGGCCCATTGGGAGTGTAACAACACAAAAACATGACTATAATCTCAGATCGCAGCTTGAGAACATGAGTCACTAAACAGAATCTCAACACAATCTCTGGTGTCGTTTTACTGGAAGAAACAGTGTCCGGTAACTTCATCCTGCTGACCTCCTAAAACAAATCAAACTCCAAACTGCAAAAAGGCAACCTAAAGTAAACACTTTCCTTTCTGAAACCTGTAACGCACTTCGCAACGACGGCTCGATCCCACGAGCCGTTATAAGGACAAACATTGTGCCGACAGCATTGTCAAAAGCAAATAAAGCTTGGTTTGTGTCTTCTCTGCTTTTCTAACATGCAGCATGTAGGTTAGTGATGATTAGTCAGAACATAAACATCTTTCTGAAATATCAGTAAAACAATATTTGGGATTGTAATGCCCCATATACTGCAGACATTGCACCTTGCTCTTTCTTTATGTGGAAATTTTACCCAGCCAGTGTGGCGTTAACTTCCAACATATTAGCTTTATGCTCACACTCAATATTTCTGAGCAGATCATATGATCCAATATCATATTTGTCATGCAATAAAAGATAAAAACACACTTCCGCCACATGGAAGAAAGCAGAATATTAGCTTGGGGCACACAAAATTGATAGATTCCCTGCCCCCAGAAACCAGGCTTTGAGCTCAAAAATGCTTCTTCCAAAAGTCTTTAGAGTCTTAAAGCTAGTGTCGCAGAGAAGCTGGAAAAATCCCGCAGAGCTGAGTTTGTTGTCCCGGTCATTTTGGTGTCTCCAGGTTAGCAGACGAACATCCATCAGCTTCAGTGTGACAAAGGGCAATCAAGTCAACTCCAGGGTGAGGAAGAACAATTTTCAGCATTTTTTCTTTTAAATGATTGCAGCTTTAAAGAATAACGTTCATCAGCAATGTTTGTAAGTCAGGTGTTTCACGGTTAGCTAAAGATGAAGAGTGCATATGAGGGTTCCAAAAGCACCTCCTTAAAGCCCTGAGACAGATGCAACTTTTTTTTCTTAAATTAATAAACACATTTCACCTTCCTGATGGGTCATTTGAAGGTCCACATGGACTAGGAGAGTGGGCGTTTTGCTTATGGCTAAGGAAGCACTGCGACCTGGATGGTTTCTGTTTGATAAGTTGGTCTGATTTGAGTCTGGCACCAGAGCAGGCTGATGAAAAAAGTTCCGATGGAGGCACAAAGAAGTCCCATCCAGTAATCATTTCAACAGTCAGTTCAGTTGTTTCTGCAGGAACTCGGGACCAAATCACAGAGCAGATTCATTTTCCAGTTGACAGGAAGTGGTGGTGGCGGCGGTTTTGCCCTCCTTGGTGAGCGTCAGGAAGCTAGGTTTCTCTATCACCACGGTGATCGCCCCTTCGTTGCTGTTGGGATTTTCCAGCGTCGTCAAGGCCTGTTTCTCTGAAGCTTTGGAGTCCTTATCTCTGCAAATCATAATGAACGTCAGTCAGAGCTGTAGTTTGAATTAATAAATCAGCATTTTAAGAAAACAAAAAGGATTACTTTTCTCATTAGAAGCCAGCAGCTAGCTGCTCAGATAGATGCAAGAGTCATTTGAAGTTGACTTTTTAATGAGCTTTAGAGGTGCTGCTAGAGTTACATTGGTATTTTGCAAATTAATGAAAGGTTTTGCTCAAAAACAAACAATTATTTTTTTGTCCCCAATCTTCACAAAGAATACATCGACTTGCAACAGAGGTGCAACAGTTCCGATGTAAAGGTGCCGTGTGAAAAGATCTAAAGTGAAAGAAGAGGCAGTATTCTCACCCGTTGTTCGGCGTCGGGTAAATAACCAAGAAACAGGCAGTGAAAAATCCAAGAAGGGAGCCCCCAGAAGCCACCATGGGAATGACACGAACGCTACCAACAGCCTTCACCACAGCACCCAGAGCTGAGGCCACCAGTATCTGACTGATGTACACCTGCAAAATCACATCATTTAAATAGTTCCTACAGGTTAACTACTGAAACTACAGTGTGTGATACTGAGTAACAACCTTAAATCAGAGTTTACAGATTAACCGTAAACACCCACCTGACATGATAGGATGGCACAGTCGATGCCAAATCCTCTGCGGGAGTTACCAGGACTGTGTTGAACGTACTGCAGAAGGGAGAAAAATATTTCTAAATAACAACTGAAAATATGCTGAAGTAACTTTGCACTGT
The DNA here is from genome assembly GCA_031762555.1 of Cynodonichthys magdalenae. Taxonomy (NCBI): domain Eukaryota; kingdom Metazoa; phylum Chordata; class Actinopteri; order Cyprinodontiformes; family Rivulidae; genus Cynodonichthys; species Cynodonichthys magdalenae. Next base: position 13,630,402 of record JARVJO010000155.1, on the reverse strand, counting down.
CCAAACTATTTAGAAGCAGGTTAATGTTACAAATTAAGCAAAACAATGTTTCAGTACCTCTTTCATTTCGTGATATTGTCCAAGCAGAGCATAAGGACAGTAGGAGATACTCATGCAGATGATGCCCATGCTGCTGATCATTACCATGGCAACGTACACATTAGGGAAGATTGCCATAACAGCAGTTCCTATAAAGAGAGAAAAAGAGAAAATTGACTAAAATGACCCAATAAGTTCTTTGTGATTCTGTTGTTCTGCTGCAGTTCTTACCTATTGAGAATCCAAGTGTTCCCAGGATGTAAATAACTTTAATGCTCAGGTCAAAGTTGTCAAGATACTTCTGAAGAACAGCTGGAAAGGAGGTTAGTTAACAGTTAATGTCATCGTCCATATTTAAACTTATAAAACTTGTTGCGAGTGTCGTTACCTGAGCAGGTAGCTGAGGTCATAGCATAAATAACCAACCCCCAACATCCCATTTGAACCCCTTTGTGATAATTATCCAATGAGGTTGAGTTGGTAAGAGCCTGCAAAAGAGAGAAAAAAAATGACAGTTTTACTTGAGCCACCAGATATAACTTGCCATGACACTGAACAAAAAAAAAAATGGGAATGTTGAGAGAAAATGTTACAAATGTGTTTTTAGTTATAAAAACAAATCATAGTCCACTGCTTCTCTCCAAGTGTATTTAATGTAGCAGTTACGTACAGTAGGATCGCCGTGGTAGATGACTTGTCCCATAAAATCGGTGAAGAAGACGGCCTGTGCTATGATGGAGAACCATGTCAGAAGGTGGCAGGCACACAGACGAAGCAGCTCCGGTGGCATCTTCAGCATGGAGAGCCACAGCAGCCGAACAGTGGTCTCAACCTGACCGCACAGAATATTATCAATAAAACGGGCTGCAACTTCTGAATATGGTCACAAAAAAAGAAAAAAAAAAAAATCAGTAAATTTGTCCCTTACCTCACCCTCCTCACTCTCCGTGTCCCCGCTGGAGGAGTTCGTATTCCCGCTGCGGTTTCTGGTTCTCTGTTTGTTCCTCCTCCTGTGTCGGGCCTCCACTTCGTACAGGTCGTTCATGCTGCGAGACGGCTTGATGAGGAAAGCGGCGTTTGCTCGGCGGTAGCGATAACGATGGCTTCCTACCCGCCCGTAGTAGGAGAAGGTGCAGGACGGCTGGCGGTAGAAGGTGTGACGGTGGCGCGACTGACGCATGGGAGCTCCAGTACTGGCAGCTGGGATGGGGGGGAAAAAAAAAAGTTTATCAAGGCACTGTTCTGATTTAAAGTAGCCATAGTGCACACAAACAGGTTTTTAATTTAATATTCTACAGCGTCGGGTTGCACCAATTAATCACAAAGTGTCTGGAATCAGAGAAATATGATATTGAAAGCAGAAATTTATTTTTAAACAAATGGATCTAAGCAAATACATTTGCATTATTATCCTGTTAAAAAGGCACTTTTCATGCAATAAATCCTTTTTCATGTTTGAATCATTCAGTTGGGGTCTATGTAAAGTGGAAATACAATGTTTTAGTCTGATTTCCTTGTCAATGTAACTCCACAAGCCCCTCTTTCACCCCTTTTCTGAGGTGTGTCTCAGATCAACTTATTTTGAGGCTGTCTCTTTAAATCCAAACAAGGACCCAGAGCCGGAGGAGAATGAAGATGACCAAATTGTAGTTAGTAAGTCCAGTAGTTCAGAAAACATCAGATAAAATAGCGAAAACTGAACGAGTTGAAAAATACGACCCACACAGAATATAAAGAAATCTACACAGCATCAGGGGAGTCTAAAATGCATTTTGTTGTGTTCTTGGAGTCTCCAAAGTTGAATTAACGGCTAAAAAAAGTTGATTTTGCATATGTCCCTATTAAGATTTCTAGTGACAGAAGGAAGACCCAGTAACTTGGTGTTATTTTAATTAAAAAGTGAGTTTTTATTTATTTGTACATTATAATAAAGGTTTGCTATGAACACACACTCTGAACACACAGAAAAGTTGGAATCGACCAAGATCAAAGTCAGAGCTTTGCAAAAAATGGAATCGGCCCTGATAGCTACACCTGGTGCAGCTCTCGTACAGAGTTTTATTATAACATGAAGGTTCTGACCTTTGACCATCCCAGCCCGGTGTGCCTGTCCTTTAGAGCTCAGCCCGTTCGAGCCTTCTCTGTCGGGGTTAGGTACGCTGGCTAACAGCCGCCCGTTCAGAGTCCGCTGCTCATTCAGCTGGTTGTTCAGCAGCGCCTCCTGCCCGTCGTCGTTCTCCATCTCCTGTAAGAAAGCCGAGAGGCGGGAAATCCTGGGGTTGTGCGAGTGATGGCCGGCGCTGTGCGGGCGGAGTAAGTCTTCGCTTCCCGCGCTGCTGCTGCGCCTGATGCTGGCGAGTCGTGGACGGGAGCTGCTGTGATTCGGGCTGAAGAAGGATCCGGTCCTGGAGGGAGTGCCGTGATAGGGGGAGATGTGTTCGGCGAAGATGGACGGCTCCAGGTGGCACAGGAAAAACGTGTCATGGTCCATGTGGTCGAGGGTTGCGTCGGCCATGGCAAGAACGCTGTCACTTTTACCTGGAGAAAGAATAAGTGGAGTTTAGAAGTGAAGACGAGTCAAATCGTGGTCATAACGGTCTTTATGTGAACTCACTTCTCACTAGCTCCACCTCCAGGAAGTCCATGTCTCCATTCTCTGAGTGATTGTCTCCATAGGGATCGTAGAGGTCATATGTTTCTATAGTATCATCTTCTCCAATCATTTCCAGTTTTGGGGCAAGAAGTCCAGCCCTGCCATTGGCGGATTGTTGCAGATGGGTGGAGTTTGAACTTTCCTGGAGCGAGAACAGTTAGAGGATCACATTCTGCGGTACATCACAGACACACATAAAACTGTGATATAGATCTGTACCTGGTCGAGCCGGTCACTTTGTGGTGAGTATTGCTGCTCCTCAATGCTGAAGAGATGGAGCACCACAGAGATGGAGAAGAGGATGGCAGCAAAGATGAACAAAATCTGCTCCTGGGACTTGAACACTGCTCCGAGGAACGTGTGCATCCAGTCCAAACCTCCGAGAGCGTAGCCCACTGCACCTCCAAGACCTGGAAACGTGAAAGGGTTTTGGCTTAGAAGAAATGTCTTTTCTGCGCATTAAAACTACGTGAAAGCTTTTGCGGCAGCCGTACCTGCAGAGGCGGCGTGGATGTTGAGCGCCATGTCTTGTTCCTCTGTGTCCGCTACATCCAGCAGGTACGCTCGAATTGGACCCTCTGTGGCATCTGCGCAGAAGTCCAGCACCACAACGCCCAGCACAGTGAGGACGATTCCTATTGGTCGTCTCCCCTGCTCATCACCCAGTGACAGACCTGACAGGAGAAAAGAGACAGGAACCTTGTTACCACTCTGCATATTCCTGGATAGTTGATCCTAAGTAATTGAAATCCTGCACTTTTGGGACCTCTGCTCTTTGTAGCCTCACTGTTCCACCTGCCTCCCTCACATTCACACACTCTGTTTGCTTTGACTGACTTGTTAATGTCAGGCTTTGTCTCTTTTTTTTAAGGAAAAGCTGCTTCCTTTTTTTGCAGACACTTTCATTACATATTTAAAATCCTACAGAAGTTGAAATATTTTCAAAAATGAATTTGTGTTTTTTATTTGCACATTTAAAATTCAACAAATTAACTTGTTTATACTGACGTTGCCATGGGGCTAAAACTAAACTTGTGATCAATAACTTATTTGTGACTTTTAATTGGGACAAACACACACACACAAACAGGTCACTGCACATTTCCCATACTGCTTTGCAGGGTGCCTGAGAGAGAAGGTGTGTGAATGTGTGTGAACCCCATTGAGCAGAGTTAAATGTGTGTACTATAAAGGTGTGTGTGTGTTGGATATCATCAGCAGTGTGACGCAGCATGACTTTACAAACTGAAATCCATAAATGGCAGAGGAAATGAAGAGTGTTCATAGAAAGAACAGCAGTGTTTGTGTGTGTGTGCGTGCGTGTGTGTGTGTGTGTGTGTGAGACAATGGAGACACAGTACTCATTAGCCAGGCACCCAGACAGGAAGTGAGCCATGATTGGTGGAGAGAAGGAAGCAAACAGGAACCATTTCCCTGTGAACTGCCTGCTTTGGTGTTCCCATGTCAACACACACACAACCACACACACACACTCATGTACAGGTTACTACAGCTTTCCCACGTCATCCTGTGTTGTTCACACTCACTTCTATTTATTTATAACCCCTGAAACACACACAATCTCACTCATTTGCTCATTTCTCTCACAGATTCTTTGTTGCTGAGAAAAAATATTCATACAGCTCTTTATTTTGATATTTTTGGTGTTGGTGTTGTTTTGGTGTTTAATTGCTCTCTATTTCCGAACCATCTAAAGGGTCAAGACTCTTATCTGCATTTTGTTATTTTATGAGAGCAACATAAGTTAATAAAATAGGCTTTTATTTTGAAATTTAAGCAAAAAGAACAGTGACCGTGATGAATTGATCAAGTTTTAAAAACATTCCTGCTGTTGCAAAGAGAAGAAATATCCGTTGATAATTTTAGTACTTTTTAAAACTTTTTACCTTAAATTAAAATGTAATGGTTTCAGTTTTAATCTTTCACAGCATGTTGCTCTTTCTTTAATAGTGAAAGGCTTTCATCCAACACTGCAGAGGAGGTGTTCAGTGCCTATATATGGATCATGTTGATGTGTGCAGCAGCCACATACAGTACGTTAAATGGATGTAGAACTGGACCAGCGCTACTTAAAAGATCAATTTATTGCTGCATGACTGACAGCGAATCAATTTGATGAATCCGGAGAAACTTTTTTGCAGTGGCTTTTTGTTTCTCCAACTGGTTATTTGATCAATAAACTGCTATAAAGAGCCTCAGAAATCCTGGAGATCTACTCATCTACAGTGATTACAAGAAAGTCTGGCTCCGTGGATGCAAAACCTAATAACATTTGGATGGTTTAAAACTTTTGCACCAGACTGCATATTCTTATGCGTTTGTAAAGTATTATAAAAAAAAACAAACACTGAGCACTCACCTATCAATGATCCATTTAGAAAGAGCGCCACTCCCATCAGCGTTCCGATGCAGAGAGCCAGGATGAACGGCCTCCTCCTGCCCCAGCGCAGAGTGCAGCGGTCGCTGGCCGAGCCAATCAGGGGGGTGAAGATGAGGCCGAGAACTGGACTGAGGAACCAGGTCAAACTGTAGTACTGCTCTGGAAGACCTGCACAGGATAGACCGGCAGAAATCCATTGAACTTGAGCAAAGATTTGAGCAGGATGCAAAGAAAGTTTGTTTTTATGTTTTAACCAGCAGGGGGCAGAAGCAGCATTAAGTAGAAGCAACCTTGAGCAGAAACATCAAAAAGAAATGTTTAAAAAATGAGATTTAAAACAAAGATATGATCCTAATAGACAGATGTACTTCTTATTGCAGCATTTATGCTTTACAAATATATTAGTTTCTAATTAAATAAACAACAAAAAAAATGTGATTATGCCTGTTCAGGCCTTATGAAGGAAAAAAGGATTTATCTCAGTCCCACTGAGTATTGGTGTGAATATTTGTCATATTGACTTTTGTGTACTGCTCTGTGGAGAACTGTGAGCTAACATTCAGTCACCAAAAACAATGTAATCCAATGGCCATATGTTAGTACCTCTTATCAAACACAAACAAACTAGATCGTTGCTGTTAATTCCAAATATGTTTTAGCCATCTGCTGTTTTAATAGAAAGCTAAACATGAGTAATTTCTGTTTTTAAACTGACTGGCATTTAAATGAGTTTTGGATTGGGTGGCACGGCTCAGCTTTGGGCAATCTTTTCAATATTTTATGTGACCTAACTTTCCACTGCTGCTGAAGCTTTCAGACTGTTGCATAGCAGGATCTAAAACCCAGAAAAAATAAACAAACTGTGGTTTAAATAAGGGACAGTAAATGTCAAATAAACAGAAAGGTACACATGCTGTCAATATCTCAGAATAATACGAGACAAACACTTCGCTGTCACCAGACAAGTTATTTCTTATTCTTTACCGTTTATAACATATTGGTTCATTTGAACAAATGAACATAATGGTAAACTGAAAAATAAACTTTAAGTTTTAATTAAAACAAAAAAAAAGAGAAATTCGTGTATGAGCATATGTTTGCATGTGATCAACTTGAAATAGTTTATAACATTATATTTTTAGGGTAATTTGACACCCAGGAAATAAAATACTTTACTTGCACCAAGGTTTGAGAGAAAATAAACTGATCTTAATGTTTAACCTGAGCTGCCAACATCTCCCTTCTTATTTACTCCCTCTGAGGTCTTACATGTTGCATCACTTGTTCCTCCTAAAAGAAAAGTGAGCTGCAGAGTTTGTTTATTGCAGCCGAAACACAAAGTTGAAACTCTCAAAACACCAAAGTTTGATCCTTGAAATCTTTTTTCTGATGATTAAATGTTTGGTTTGTAACTACAAACATAGCTATTAATATCAAAAGAGAGTTGCCAGAGAGAAACATGACCTTATTAAGCTGATGACAGGTGAGAGAGGTAAACAGCTTCAACTAAGTGAAGTCAGCTGAATCAAAGCTAATTAAATCCAACATTTATTGTTTTATCTGAGCAACAACATGACACTCGACACTTCTTAGTGAAAATGCATTAAATGCCATTTGGCCGCCTCTTTGCTCTTCCTGTAAAAAGACACCGAAGTGATTCGCTCTAATGTATCCGCCTGCAGACTGAGGGAAGGCCAGCCTGACCCGACTCCTATAATCAGCTCTGCTTTAAAGGTTTGAGAAATAAGCTTCAGTACAAAGCTTTAAATGTCTTCAAACGAGATGATGCATCTAAAATCTCTATTCTTTTCAAAATGTAAAATTTAAGAAGCTGTTTGACAATTTTTGTGTTGTTCTGAAACCTGAGAATCACCTAAAGCAGCAGGTGTTTAGAAAGGAATAAAGCTTCAAATTTTCCATTTACACCTTTCTTAATGAAACATACAGGACTTCTGGTTATTTGCTTTGCAACATTTTTACAGATGAGCATATGATTTTTAGGAGGGGCTAATTTTACTACAGCTGGTGGGAGTTGGATGAGGCACATAAAACCCACAGAGGAGCTGTGATGAATAGACAGTTTCACACTGCAGGGTCACGTTTGTGGCCATTCCAAATAAAAAAAAAAAAAGGCCATGTTCCTATTGTCCAGTACAAATGTCGACCTCTGGCTTTCTCTCAAGACTGGACTTAACCCCCTTGTCGCTGTGGTGACAAGGTCTTGGGAACTCTGTCACCACGGAGGCTCCATCACCTTCACTTCCTGGCTCCTAATATGGACGTGTCATTCACAACATGCTTTCCGCCGAGGGGGCTTTTTTTTTTTTTTTACCGACTTTGTGTATTTTCACCCTCCTCTCGACCTGTTCTTTCACATTTACACACTCCGGGAAAACAAGCACTCACATTCACAAAGAGGCACACAGACTAAACCCGTGTGGCGCTGCCATAAAGAACGAGACAAGGCAGCAGATAGGAATCGGTCTGTCTGTAGGTTTGTCAACATCAAAACAGGAAAGCGGTTTCTGGTAAACAGTTCCCACACACAATACCTAAAAACACAGACAAAATGTAGTAAATAAAAGACATGTCTCTGTTCCCAGACACTTCTAAAAACACAGTTCCCACACACTCCAGGTACTGTATGTGCAAACACACACACACACATATATATATTTACACACTGGGAACAATACTGAGAGAATCAGAACACAGGAAGTATTTTGGAAAAAAAATAAAGGAATGAGAGCAGTAAGAGAGGAAATATGAAAAGAAACGGTGTGAGAAAGGATTAAGATAAAAAAAAATTGAAAAAGGGAGGAAAAATAGAGAAGAAATGAGTTAGAGAAAGAAAGAAGACTGAAAGAAATATGTTGTCCAACTGCTGAGTGATTCCTGGGAACAAAAAGAAATCTGGCTTATCCATTATCAAAGTAGTTGTTGCATTACGTACATTTCAATAATGATAATGGAGCTCAATGTGTGACTGTGGGAAAACAACTTTTCTATTTATCACAGCATCTGAGCATCTTTATGTATTTTTGTCCATGTCGCTTCTGCACTAAAGAACAGACAAAACATGCCCAACTTTACAGATTATTTTGTTGTCTAATCTTGAACTTTGGGCTAAAGTATTATTTTCTTTAGAACAAAAACGAAGTCAGATTACAATGTCAATGTTCTTCCCTCTGATGTCACTTTAACGGTTCCTGCTTTATCAAATTAGCAATTTTTGTGTTGGCTAAAGTTGATTAGGGTGGCCATCTTGAATGAACAGTGTTTATGCCAGAAGTTGATTAGTTGTAAATGTATAACCAATAATTCCTGAGTTTCACTAAAATCTATGCAATGGTTTATGAGATATTTTGCTAACAGACAAACAGGGCTGACTCCTATAGTTAATGCCATCATTTGAAGCAAAGATGTTGCACAATGTAATCTGTCCAATCCAATTCCAAAAATACATTAAACTTCAGTCTCCTTTTCTCCTTTTTCTTTTTCTCACTCTTTCCTTCCTGCCCATTCTCCTACAAACAAAACAACTCTTTCATATCCTGGACTTGTGTGAGAAAACTGAGGAAAATGACAGGCATCCCGAAAAGAGCCAGAGAAATGGTGTGAAAGTGAGATTAGGGCAGAGGTCATGAAGGGAGAAAGTGGGCAGGAAGGAAGGAGGCGAAAGCAGGAGGATGAGACACAAGGAAAGGAAAGGAGGAAGCAGGTGTTTTTGAAACAAACATGTGAACTGAGTCAGGTGCAGAATTCAAAAAGAAGAGAAGAAAGGATCAGAAAGAAAGGATCAAAACAGATGCAATGAAATCAAGACTATTATTCAGAGGTGTGTGACTTGTTTGGATTGATGTTGACAATAATTTGGGTAATATTTGTCACAAAAAGCAATGAGCCATTTTCTATGATGGAGACAGAAGAATATCTGGAGGACTCAGCTGATCAGCAGCAGGATTATTTTTAGTGGCCACAGTGGACAGAGTCAGTGTAACAACTCAGACATTGTTCAGATGAGAGAGGAAAAAGCAACAAAGTAAACAACTGTCTCATGAAAAAGTGACGGGGTGTAAAAATCAACTGTTTGTATTGAAAACCGACTCGTAAACGGTCAGCTTCACAACACCAAGAGATTTTCTTAAGATTATCAACCATCCTTAACAGAGGTGAGGACTCAAGTCATTAATATTATGACGTTAGACTTGACTTGAAAAGATGTTCAGAGACTTGTGACTTGACTGACTTTTACACCAATGACTCGGGATTTTAATCTGTTTACCTAAAAAGACTTGATATTTTACCCAAAATCTAAAATTTAAAAACATGTTATTAAAAAATTGTGACCCATTAATTCATTTTGTCATTAATTTATCTAATAGTTAAATTTTTAATTCACTTGGGACTTGACAGTTACCTGTCTTGACCTGAAACTTGATAAAGACTGGAGACATAATTGTGATATGGAAGCTCAACGTAGTTTACTCTGCATCTGAAAATATATTTGCTTAAAGGTATCTTTAATCTGAAAAAGACTGGAGGGAGAAGTGGTTAGTATTGGAGCTCAGCAGACACAGTTTTCACTGGGTGTTTGCTAGTTGTTGCTGCTGAGAGCCTGCAGGAGTCACGGGGCAGAGCGGGGGGTGGGGAGGTGTGCTCTGTGATGAGGAAGTTTGGCTAAAAGACACGCCTCAGAGGAGGAGATGTTACCAAAAGGCAGTTCTGGACCCAACCGGTAGTTTTTGCTCTCCTGCCTGGCTGTCTCTGGACAGCACAGGATTTCTCAAACATGCATGAATGAGTCAAAGCAAGACTCTGGACATGTTTTTGATGAGAGGATAACATTATAACATGATATTGAAATTTTGTAATTGATCAACTGAATGTTTGATGCAGTTTTATATTTTACACTTTCTGATCATTGCAGCAATATGTTTAAAACAGACAGAGTTGATGTGTGTGTTAATGTTCTTTGCTTGTATAAACAAAAATGAGTTACGTTTTACGTCTGACATAAAAGTTACCACCTTCAGGGGTGTAACCAGGAAGAGACTAAAGAGACAATAATGTTGAAGTTTAGAAGTGTTTTTGGAAGTTGTGTGTGTTTAGCAGAGTCTCTGTTCAGATCCAGGACAGAGTGGGCTGTTTGAGTTTTTGGCTCAAGGTCTTACGCTGAGACAATTTGTTTTATTTAAAAAGTGACAATGCAGTTCAAATATAATCTACACAACAAAGTCCCCCATCTCTTTGCACCACCCAACCTGTTTCATATTTTAATATTAAATGTTGGCAACCTTAGACTTTTTGTTTTTAAAAAATCACACTGAGCAACTTTATTTCAGGTAAGATACTGACATCAGATTTTTACTCCACACAACCTCACTCTCAAAGCACTAAAAATGTACAAATCATGTTCTGTGTGTTCTATGGGCTTCGTCTTTCCTCATAAAAAATGCATTTAAGTGGTTTTCATAGAACTTTTCTTGCACTTTAAGTAATTTATATGTTTATATTTGTCTCTACTGTCACAACAAAGTACTGTAGGATTTTTAAGGGAACTTTTGCTTCCTGGAAAACTAAAGTAGCCAAATATTCATACTGCAAGGTGCCTTTTCAGGATGACCTTTCATTTATTAACAGGGACAAAATAATTATGTTTAGAAAATTATGTAAGGACTTTGTCTAATATTTTGCTTTTTAAATGAATCACTGAAGTCATTTATGAAGAAATTAGCAGAAAATTCTCCAAGCGTGAATCTGAGGTTCTAAAACACACTCCATTAAGTTCATGAAGGACATAATTGTTTTATGAGCCCCGTAAAGCCTAGCGACCAGGTTGCTGCTGGAATAATGGCACATGAAAAAACAAACTCGAGCTACCTGCTAGAAGCAAATTCAAACAACACGTGTGATCACACAGGGGTTATAAAGTGCAAAAAATTTAAAAAGGTAAGAGATAAGTGAGTAGAGGAGAAGAAGGGAGTCATAAATTTTCCCAGCAGCAAGGCATGATGGGAACATCAATCACACAGCTGTAATTTTGTGTCCAAATAAATAAAATTTTAAAGCTGCAGGGCAGAATAAAGCTTTTTTTTTTTTTAATACTACGGCATAAAGAACAATAAAATCACTTCGCCTTAAAGAGCAAAATGAGGTACGATTGGCTGAACTCCAGCAGCTGCTTAATGCTGCAGCAAAACTGTTTTAAAGTCACACACTCTTATTTAACAGATAAAAACTCTGACATTATCCTCTCTGAGTGTTTGAGCGCTGATGCAAAGGTGCTGTATCCCCCACCAATTGCCCTGGCATCATAAGGTGGCATTCAAACTGCATGAAGCCAGCAAGTATGTACACACACACATGCACACTGAACACACACATGCAGCTGCTTCTAGTCAGCAGAGTTATGTAACAGCACTGCAGCAGAACTGTCTGCCTCCTGCTGAGGCACAGAGAGGAATACAGCAAGACATTTACACCAGGAGGAATAATCTTTTAAAACGTCCAAATGCATTTCTTTCATACTTTCTGAAACATTCCTTGTCAGTTCATTTTGTTTGACGAATGAGGACGTGTGGTTTACAGCAGCAGGATGGCTGGTTTCTGACTGCGGCTGATCTATCACCAGCAGGAAGCTGCACCCTACCAGAGATCAGATCAATAAAGCCAATCAGTCTTATGTAAGCACAGATACTAGTGCAGGTCACGCAATTATAAACTAAAGTGATCATAGCCATTTTCACATTAACCTCCACAGCAGAGGTTTTATAAATTAGTGTTTTTTTTGTTGTTAAAAGTTGTCATTAACCAGAAAAATCTGATTTTTCTACACGCCACATTTTGAAATCTGATGTCTTGTGGTTGTAATTAGTCTCTGCAGACTCACAAAAACCTTTTTTAGGTTAAAATGCTTCGTCACAGTCAGAGACAACAACTTGAAGTATGTTGCAAAAAAGCTGTTCCAGAGAGGAAACTCTAGAAAGATTACAATCTAGTGTTTGTGGAATTACAGTCCCCGGTTTGCCACAAATTTAAATGAAATAAAAACAAGTATAAAAGTATTCAGGAGTCGCAACAAGAACCACTCATTTACATTTTATGACATGGTTACAGAGCAAACTTTGAAAAAGAAGGAAAAACTGGTAGTTTTATTAACTTCAAAAGAAAAAATGGATCTGACGGCATTAATCGTCACAACAGATATGACATTTTAGATGTTTCTGTTTCATTTAACAACCTACTATCCATCCATCAATATGAAAGCTACTGGCTCTGTATCTTGTAGAGCAGACAGCGGGAACTGTAGATTTCTTTTTATTACAACTTCTTTGGGTTTTTCTGCTCGAGGGATTAACGTGGAATTCCTCACCTACAGATTTGAAGCAGATTTCTAACTGGAACCATTTTAAATCAAGACTGTCTGAAGCATTATCTGAAGGAGAACAACTTTTATAATCATGACTATCTGCCACCTTTTTAATAATATATGATCTGTTTTTAAGTTTGTTTTATGAATAGTGTTTTATTCTTTTTAAATAGTTTTATTTTCATGTTGCTAAGACTATCTACGGATTGGCATTGCAAATTAGCTTAGGCAATAAATGTTTTAGTGTACAGTATTGTAAATACTTGACACTTGTCCTTATTCGAATAAACAATAAATTAAATGAACTGAAACAGAATGTGCCTAAAGATTTCAGAGGATTTAACAACTAAACACTTGTTAAAAAGTGTTTTTTAATCTTTGGAAGCCCTCCTCTTGTTCGACACTCTTTAAAAGTGTTTCTTGTGGAATGAGGAAGTCAAATGAAATAAAAAAGCAGATTTTATTCCTTCAACTGTGTGAAAAAAAAGTGTAAAAAGTGAGTCTGTACATTGTGTTTCTCAGGACAGGCTGTTGGGGAAATGTTAATGCACTGAGAGCTTTACAGCTGATGGATTTGCATACTGAGCTTTTCGGAGGTCACATGCATTCTATTAAACAAAACATTTGGGCCCCGATTAACAAAATGACCAGCTTCTCCTGCCTGCTGATACGATTCATTTATAGGTCATTTTACAAATACTTCAGTGTTGTTTTTCTTTCAAAGCCTTCACGCTCTCTACATTGAAGTGTTTACTGCACAGCCCCGTTTAAAGAATCTGCTTCCCATGATGTTTCTTTGTTCCTCGTCATCACCTGAGAGCGCGCTTGTTTTTGATGGCTTCACCTCCCTGGAGAGGGAGGGGTGAGAAACAATGTGCTGACAACACACACACAGCTCTGCATTCCTCACATATCTTACACTAACAACCCTACAGTAGCACAAACACACACCTAGTTTATCTTGTTACATGAAAAAACATGTGGAGTCATATGAGCAGAAAGAGGGTGAAGACTGAACTCGCTGATTCGACATAAAAAAACCCCCCCCCCCAAAAAAAAACACAGTGAGCCATAAATTATCAGGTGCTGTGGTGCACAGGTGAAAGTCTTATGACTATGTCATGCAGTGTTATTGTTAGGTTCATTTTCTCATGCTTTTGTGTTCTGCGGCAATTCAAATAAAAGGTTTTTGTAGTGGCAACATAAACAGAGGGCTCAAAATAATTGACTGGCACTTTAATCTGTCCCTTTCTCTGCAAAAACAGCCAGTGTGAAAAGATAAATAAAGATTGCTGTTAAAGGGCTGGAAACACAATTCACACGTTCAGCTGCTCCTGCTCCTCACCCTCTCTGCTGAAGCGATTTTCTTATGTGCTGCATGTACAGCTCTGTGCAAAGCTAAGAACTGCTCCTTAAATTGGATCTTTAGGCACTTCGCTACGAGCAGCTTAGTCACAAAGAGCATATTGTGCACACACTCTATGTCCATCAGGACTGGACAGAAAAGGAGTGAAAAAAGCTGCCAAAGTAAAAAAAAAAAAAAAAAAGCGGCTTTGAAAGACATTCACAAATCTTGGAGAACTATTGATCTAGAACACTAAAGAATTCTAGGAAAGTCTGAGTGCTTGGAGAAAAAAAGTAAAGACAACTAAAGATGAATGTCTGCTGAAATTTACTGAAGATGCTGAACCTGAGTTATTAAAGCTAAAAGAAGGAAAACGTAAAAACTAAACGAGCAAGACACTACCTTAAAAAAGCAACATCCTAGCTAAGAGCTAAAAACAGCAAAACACTATCCAAAAATTAATAAAAGTCTTGCTAGAAACAAAAAGTAATAACAGGCTAGCTAAAAGCCTAAAGCAGCTGTGAAAAGTAACAAAACGCCAGCTGAAAGTAGCAAAAAGTTAACTAAAAACAAAAAATAGAACAACTGGCCAAACTTATATCAAAGGACACCTAAAAGCCAAAAGTGACCCAAAATAAAAGACAGAATGTAGCTAGAAAGCAGAAAATGCTAACTAAAGCTAGTAGGATTAAAAAAAAAAAAAAAAAAAAAAAAAAAAAAAAAAGTATGTTGAACCAGGTTTCTATAAGAACAAAGTTTGTGAAGGAGTTTAAGGGATTCCAGTAAACGCATCAATCACCTGAATAAGCTGAATGTTTTGATATAAATAATAATATAAATATAATATAAATAGCTAAAAGAGTACAAAATATACAGTAGTAGATATATGAAAACAAAAAAAGGGGGGGGGGGGGTGAATCCATTACCAAGTGCTTTCAATAAAGACCCCCTTCACCTGCCACAAATCAAACAAAAAACATTGATCCATTTGTCCACCTGCTCTCCCCTCCTTCCACTCTGCTCCATGAATGATTTGGACAGATTATGGTGATTAGTCCCCGTGACATCAAGCCAGTCATTTATATAACCCTGTCTGCAAGGTCATCTGCTAGATTAGGCCATCTGACATGATGGGATTAGATCAGATTCAAGTATAAAAAATACAAGATCAAGCTGATTTGTGACAATAAGTAGTGCGGATTTTTGTTTCAGAATTTGGACCAAAGAGCAGTCATGAAGAACGGTGGACATCTGATGAGAGACTTTCTGTTACAGCTGATGAGCAGACTGGTGTCTTTCACATCAACTTAATGAAGGCCTTTCACAAACATGCAAATGCTTCTCTTCACAGGCAGAAAAAAACAGCTAACATGTGTCAGACTGAATGAGCAAGCTGGTTTTGTGACAAATTGTAAAAGTCAATAAATGACTTTGGTGTGCAAACTTTGAAAGTACACAGAATTCCAGCCAGGGTGGAAATGTGAACGTGATGAGGTGTTGCCTTCAGTCACGCAGCCACAGTGAACAGAAGGTAATTTCCTGTTGGGTTGTAGTAATCTCCTTTAAGAAAGCCTCTACAGAAGGTTAACAATGCTGTCAAGGTGCCAGCTCCGCAGTGTTTTGGTTACCATCGTAAAGGCAAAACTGCGTCCAGAGCAAGTCGGTCAGAGAAAATAAACAGATTAGAAATGAACTCTAGAGAATAAAGAGAGTTCTTTGTGGCACCTTTACACCACTCTGCTTCTGACACTGTTTAGCTTCCTCTCAGTGTGACCAAACAAAACTTTTATTTTTCTGCTTTTTTTAGTCCTCATATGGGTGCAATGAGTTAAAAAAGAATTTTGTTTTGCAATTCTCTAAATGCTTCACTTTACATGGCAAACACAATATTTAATTAGAAAAAATGTTTGTTTGCTTTTTAAATCAGAAAAGCTTGTGTTAATTCTGAATCTGTAACTCTGATTCATCATAACACTGACGTAAGTGTAAATTATAACTATAAGAACTGTGTAGGCTTTTTGTTCACAACTTTTCTTCCAATGACTTCAGTTGTGCTTTAAAAGCTGTATTTTCTATCTTTTTGAGCTGGGTTCAGATAAAGCTTCTTATGTAATGAGTCACCCAAAAACAAAAAAAAAAAAAAAAAAAGAGAGTAAAGGAACACACTGTCTGCTCTCATCACTTCCACACCTTCCCTCCCTTTCCTCCTCCTAAATTCACTCCCTCCTCCCTCAACTTAAGGTTTAAACCTGTTTGTATCGTTGTCATTCTACTGAGGGTGACTTTGAGTAAATTAAAAGAACATAATATGGGTAAAAAAAATGAAAGTGCTATTTTAGCTGAATGAAAATGAACAATGAAATCAAAAGATAAAGGAGACAATAGACTCTGCTCCGTTTCCCTTAGCGTGTTATCATTTCCAGCTAAGGTTCAATTTAATATAAGAACACTGAAAAGCACTAAAAGCCACTTTAAAACCTCAGAACGGTTTGGCTCTCGGTACAAAAGTCCCTCCTGATTGACATGATGAGTCAGTTCTCCTTACTTTTGCACTAAAAGGAATAAAATGTTCTGAGAAATTTAGACAGCCTCGTGTCAGGCAGCAGAGTCTCCTGTACGACTATGAAGGTTCATTTCAAAATAAAATAATGGTTTTGATTCAGTGAAATGGGTAAAAATAAAACCTGTTTTTATTAGCTCACTCTAATCCTTCGATGTGTTTTTGAAAAAGCAAAGTCTCGTTCAGCGTATTTTTTCATTGTGCCATAGAGCACCAAAAAGCATACGCTTGTTGAACACTACTTTTCTACAGCGAAAGACCAGGTGCTCTATGAGGAACACCAAAATAAAATGAATGTTCACATTTTAACTGGCTTCAGATTTTAACAGAAAACAATTTTCTTAGAAATGCCTGTTAAATTAGGAAACCCAGTGCCATCTCTGTTTCGAGAGGAAAAAAAAAAAACAAAAACTTCCAAATCCAAACCTAAATAGTGAGCTACTATCATGAAAGTCACCTTCTAATTGTGATTATACTTTACAATATGAAATCCCTCATGGTAAATGGTCTGTACTTATAGAGCACCTTTCTATCCAACCAAGATACCCAAGGCTTTACACTACAATCTGTAGCCCTCATTTACCCTTTCACAAAGCACTCTACCAAGCTAACCCAGACAGATCATCTATGGAGACTAACCAGTGCTTAAATCATATTCATACACTGATGGGACACACATCAGAGGCCGTGAGGGTTCAGTGTTATAAGCATGCATTGGTAAAATCCAACATGGTCCCACACAATTGTGCTTTATGACCCACAGCTTGTTGATTTGGATCTGGTCACCCTTGGCATGTAGGAACAAAAGCAACCAGAGGACTGTAAAGTCTGCAGAGTGGGATGAAAGTAGGATAATTTTAAGTATGTTAACCATCATTTTAATTGTCAAAAACTGCCAGTTTTGACTGAAAGAGTCAATTTTTTTCCAATTAGTCTTGATGTTTGAACCATACATAAACTGGTTCAATGACCACATTATTGTTTTTTTCCCCTCACAGTCAATGAGGGGAAACATCTGTCTTTATGTTCACCACACAAAACCTTATACGGCAGAAGTTTCTCCTTCTTTACGTCGCCATGTGTAAATAAGAGCTCCTCGACCAAACTGTGTCCAACACACACATTCAGGTACACACGCTCTCCGTTTCTCTGACCTTTGTGTTGTGGGGTTACACACCCACACAATAGTTTCACTCAGGGTGAGCCAAAAAGCCAGCTTACCATCTATCCAGCTAATTCCTGCAGTTACAGTCTGTCCTCAACATGCATGAAGCATTAACACAGAGGAATCGATTTTTGTGAAATGCAGTTTGAAGGGTGCACATGCCACAACAGAAAGCAGCTAAAATTGCAAATTACCATTTTATTTAAAAACTATTGGGAAGTGAAACTTATTAAAAAATGTTATGTGCTACAAGGCCTGTACCAGTAACACAGCTAGAAAGAGGGGTAATTTACCCAGTCTTTAAACAAACTAGTACTTCTTGCTAGAGAAAAACAGCACCAAAAATGAACAAAGTTAATTACACATTCCACAAAAGGGCCAAAAACGGGTTTTAAAAGAATAATTGCAGCTCAACTACTTGTTTGTAAGCTACTCATCTGCAGAATGTGCAGAGCTTGCCAACAACTTTGGCATGTCCTTTTTTCAGACAAAAATCGTAGGTGGCAGACAGATCACCACTTTAAAAATTTAGATTCATTATGGTGAACCCGAATCTAATCCGTAAAAAAGCCAAACTGGCTACAGTTCAAATCCACAGCCCTGTCTAATTCAGATTTATTTATTTCTGTTAATTAATCTGTACAATTTGTACTTCACAGTTGTTACCAAATCTAATAAGAAGGGTTCAGACATGTCCTGGTCTGAAAAAAAAAAAAAAAAAAAAACTAGGGCAGCTAAATGGAGGCTAAAATTAGAACAAAAACTTGCTGCACCTCTCCTGTCTGATACCACAGTAGACAAGCCTGAAAACAGGTTTGCAGTAATGAGAAAATTAAGGCGCAGATTATTTTGCACAAATACCTTATTAGGTATCACAGATATTCATTTTCATGCATACAACTGTCCTGCAGCAACTGCAACACGAGGCATCAACTGTCCTTCAGACACAACAGAAACTGGACGGATTTCAAGAGCCGGTTCCCTGTGGCGGCTCATCTTGGGTGAGCAAGTCAGGAGTCACGGCGGCCAAAGTGACCTACCCATAAATGGAGTCTTGGTTATGTAAACTACGAGCTCCCACAAGGTCACGGAGGGAGGAGAAGAAATTTGGAGAGAGAAGACGGCAAAAGACAGTTCCATTCCCTCTTTTTTATTCTGTTTATACTTTCTACATCCAGTAAAGACTCCACTGTTCTCTGCTCAAGTGGGTTTATTTCAAGATGATACTGAGTGTGTATGACTGTGACTGAAGGCTTGTCAGTCATTATGAACATTCAAGTGTACTGTGACTTAAGAGGACAAGCCAGATAATCTCCTGATAGAAGTCCATGCAGGCAAGGTGACCAGGAGTTAGGACATGTGCCCGGGCATTTAAGCTGCCAACAAGTCCTTCACGGGTGGCAGAAAGGCACCAGGAGAGATAGAACTCCGTCTCCGAACAAACAGTTGTATGTTAACAGATTTCCGTGAGACAAATATCACGCCCCATTCTTATTAGCAACAAAACAAGCTTTGTTTTCTGATGTAAAAATACTCAGATTCTGGTTGGAGAAATGTGGGCCAGTTCAAAACTCCTTCAAATTCAAACTGCTTTGCATATCACTATTCAGCTAAACATTTACAACGTGCTAAACTTTTTTAGACTTACAGCAATTGTGACAACGCTAAAAAGAAGCAAAAATAGATCAAAAATAGCAAAATATCAATAGATTAGTATTATTGATTTCATAAAACAAAATTAGCTTAAAGACAATATTTGAAGAACTAAGGGCCCCACCGTACGTGCACGTTTATTTTGCCATACCAGCTCGTTTGATTTATGACAAGAATAATATTAAAAAGAACATGTTTATGTAAATGACAAAAGCCTTAACAACACAACCGCTTGACATTTTACATTTTTTTAACGCCAGATTTTTTATTTAAAATCTGAATTCCTTTCCAGATTCCTTAATTTGGAATTCATTCTAGCTAGTCTATAATTTTGGCCCATATACATTGAATGTTGTGATTGCTCAATTTTAAATAAATAAAATAAGATGAAGTCACATTAACAGTTTATGGCAAATGAGCTTTAAAGTCACACTACCTTATTTTTCCCTCCTTATTGGACTCACCTATCTGCAGCAGCACAGGTGTCACCAGCGCCGTCTCCATGGCGTAACAGAACTCTCGGCCAAACATCACAGCCCCGTGCATCACCCATCTCTTCAAAGGGATTCCTTCGATGGATCCTTCGCTCGCCGACTCTTCCCCTCCCCGAATGCCGCCGCCGCCGCCACCTCCTCCTCCTCCTCCATCCTCCAATCCATCCGCCTCGCCGCCCTCTGCCCCTTTCTCTTCCTCTTGGCCCGATGCTGTGGATTTTTTGGCGACAATCTCACCAACCAGAGATCCGACTTGCATAGCGTCAGCCTCCGTGTTCTGGGGAGGCATGGTGGAGGGCATGCAAGCAGAAAACAAGCACGCTCCCTTCAACACAAAAAGCCCTGAATGTCAAACTATCAAAATAAACCACCACTTTCTTTCTTCAAGGTATTTGTTTTTGTATCAAGTTACTTGCAGCTACTTTAAAAACTAGCAGTGACTTCAATAAAACCTTTTCAAGCTACAAACCGTAACCAGTGGATTCAACCAACTGGCTATTTTATTATTCTATCTTTAAAGTCCTCGTTCAATAAATCTTAAAAACACTAGACTAAAAACATAAAACCGTCTCAGCAAGACGAGAAACGTAGTTCTTCTTGTTAAATTTAAAATACTGAAGAATCTATCAACAGATCTAACACAGATCTAAAATTTTTATTTTTCTAAAAAGAAAAAAAAGAAATCAGCAATGAGTTGTCCTCCAAAAAAGTTGTCCTTCAAAAAAAACCCACTTCAAATTCAAATTAAACCCTTCTTGTTTTCCACCCACAGGTTAAAAAACAAAAAGGAAATCAGCTTTCCAACGGCTTGTAGAAAATCTCCAAAAATATTAGGTAAGCTGTTGGTTTTCATAGGAAGAGTGAGTGGTACATTCCAAGAGCAACTTTGTGCATTTGCTCCTTTGTGTGTATTTGTGTGTGTGATAGAGAGATGAAGAATGTAAAACTATGGTTTGTTTGAATTCAAGTGTTTGCATGTGTGTGTGTGTATGTGTATGTAGGGGTGTTTATGGCTTTTTTGTCATCGAGGTTTCCTCCTGTTGGGTTTTTTCCCTTTCTTCTTTTTTTTGCCTTCTTACTGTCTATTACAAGCAGTAAAAATCCATATAGAAGACCACTCAGTGAGTTCCAGAGTCATTTTGTGTATAGGAGGCTGGATGGAGGGCTGGATGATCGTGTGGGTGGGGGCGAGCAACAGGTCGCTGCAGGCGGGGGGAGGAGGTGGAGGGCAGGTGGCAATGGTGGGCGGAGCTCCTGTGAAAATCCCCATCGATTGGCTGATCAATCTGGAAGAAAAGCGTGAGGAAAAAAAAGCTGTGAGCTGCGGGATTTTTAATTTTTTTTTAAATATGCTAACATGAATGTGTTACTGTGTGAATGAGTTTAATGTTTGTGCTTTGACATGAAAAGGAAAATTTATTTAAAAAAAAGGTTGAAGTGCTGGAACATTTTTATTTACATTGAACCAGGCCTGGTGTGGCTAATCAGGAGGACCGGGAGTTTTCCCCGGTGGGCCGGTCTGATGTTTTTGTCCTGCCATAGCCCCAGGGCTGCCTCCGCCTCTAGCTGGCAGCGCTCATCTTTTTTCTTTTTTGTTGTTGTGCGCTCCGACGTAACGCATTAGCGCACGTGGTCAATAGTGTTTGAAAGATGGAAAGAGCAAGCAGCGCGGAGAAAGTTAGGCCCCGTTTACACGACGCCGATTTTAGAATGTTATAACAAACTTGGAGCACAGTGGATTAGGTTTTTATACTTTATTCATAAGGATTTGATATCTGCGAACACTAATTTGATTGACATTTGATATTACAGAAAATGACTTGGCATGGCACAGAAAAGTTTGTGAAATCCTGATATGAACTGTTTGTCTTTGCCAACTGAAACTGTACAAGCAGTTTGACTTTACTTTTCAGACCTACAGATTACATCCATCTTAATCAGACATTATAATCTTATAAAAATCCATTTTAGGTTGTGAGCACACAATAATCTATTATTGTAGTGGACTAGAAGGAGAGATGAATGATTTAAAACCCAGATGAATAAAAACTATAAAATACCCCTTTAAGTAAGAAAAGTAAAATGGGTTTCTGCTGTTTGGGCAAACCAAACCCACATGTTTGTAAATTTGTGAATATACTACAAATAAGACACACTCCCGTCTTCTTTCCTGTAAACAGAGCCCGTTTTGAAAACAGTGTAAATTGGTTTGAGCACATGATTCGTCCTCACAAACACACGGACTATCTTTGAAACTTGGACTGGATGAATGAAAGAATGCAACGCGTTGTATGAGCTAAAAGGTTTTTTAAAATTGAGACGCTGTTTCAAACAGAGGGCTTGTGTGTGCCATAAGAATGAACAACAAATAATCGCACGAAAGAAAGAAAAAAAAACAAACAAACATGGAAAAGCCTTTAGCGATTGCCGACTTACGGAGACATTCAAACATTTTTTATTCCGTTCAGTAAGGTTTCTTACAGAGTTAAAGGAAACGTTTGTTTGGTTTGGAGGAGTTCTGAGTTTAGAAAATCTAGGAGAGAGAATTCAAATGTCCAGCTATGAGGAGGAGTACCCATTCAAAAACATTCAAAAACTTTAAAAGTACTAGTTTTGAGTTGGAGTGGGAATCTTTAGACCCTGCTCACACAAACTATCTCAGAAAATTTGTTTTTCCAATGTTAATGGTGAGAAAAAGACAAAAAAACAATTACACTGTGAATCTGTGCTCTTTGAATAATGAGACCAACACTACTGAAGACACAACCGATTCATTCCCAGAAAATTGACAGATGGAAGAGAAAAAGCTTGAAAATATCCGTCCTCCAGCCTTTTGCCACTTTCTCATCTTCTTCTCAGTTCATTTCTCCTCTTAATTATTTAAAGTGCTCACATGCCACCATTAAATTGCATGACGCATCGAAGATGGTCGTGAATCTTTCATGGAGGATAAACACACAAGGCCCTCCTCACCTCACACACAAACACACACTGCAGCAGATTACATAACAACCTGTGCCCTTCACAAGCTACCATCTACGCAAAACACACACTTTTCTTTAATTTAAATATAGGCAACAGAGAGAAACAACGCGTTAAAAACAAGATGATGGTTCTGGTTGACCAGACATGTCTAATTGGTTCATATATGATGGGAACACAAGTTGTGGCTAAACTGGGATTTATGTGAACATCCCAACTGGGTGGAGAGGCTGCAATTATGTTGTTAGATTGTAAACATGTTGTAATAGTAATTTAGTTTTAAATCCAGTTTTGTTTTGTTTTTTACAAGAAATGCAAGTTTTATTTAATATAGTATATCTTTAATGTGTCAGCATATCTGTTGGTTTGACTTGCAGAGCTTGTGTGAGTCATCGTTGTAAAAATGTGAATCTGCAGCTTCTTAAATACACAATCAGGTGAATCTGTGTTTTCTTTAAATAATATCCCAAAGATGCAATGACAACACCACTGTACGGCTGAGATTAAAAGTAAGAGTTATATTTAAAAAGTGGGTGTGGTGCTGCCACTTGTGTCGGTCTAAGTTCATGAGCTGCGAAATGAAAGTTGGAAGAGTTGTAAACATGTTGACACGTTTCATTCCTTCAATCACTGCCAAAATGTTGGTGGGCAGGAAACTTAAATTTGGTGAAAACACTGATGTGAGTTTGTTTCCTCAACTAAACAAGTATTGTACACGTTATCAGTTCTATTCAAGACTATTTTTTGACTAATATGACAAATGGTTGGTGTTGAAATTTTGATCATTATACCTATTGGTATTCTTGGTTTTCTCTTTTTATTATTATTATAAATTTTTTTTTTTGATTTGTCTCCTGGCATTAATTGTGGACAGCAAAGAATTTATTTGATCAGCAAAACACTTTGAATCCTTCAATCCTTGAAAAAAGCACCTTTGTTTGTATTTAACTTAGAGTTTAATAAAATGATTTACTATAATTCTTATAATTTATCCAATAAAATTAATTAAAATGATAGATAAATCTCTACTCGTCTAACATGTGAAACTGTTCTTAAAATATGTAACATCAAAAAAGCGTTTTTTTTTAAGACAAAAAAAAAAGTTGGTGCATTTTGTTCATCTACAATTCTTTCAAAACACAAAAACCAGTGAATGTTATCTGATCACAGGTCTGCATTTCCCACCTGGTTTTGCCTAAGACAGGAGTTCAGTTCGTACAGAATTACACCTCAGCTTTAACAAAACACAGCCTCACGTGGGCGCAGAAAGCCAGAGGACAGCAGGGGGGGGATTAAAAAAAAAGAAAAAAAAAAGTTATAACGCAAAAATTAAATTATTGCCGACGGATTTCCTGCTCAGGGAGACAAACGAACAGGAAAAAAAAGGAGGAAGAGAAAAAACGAGTTGAGGAGAGAAGGAAAGGTGATGTCTGTAAAGTTCAAGGTGAGGGACAAATTACGAGTCTCGTCTCCTGTGTCTCACAGATCAACACGCACGCACACACACACACAGATTTATTTTAGAGTGTTTATTCTTGTGCCAGAACAGATTACCTGTCACACAGAGACAGAATCAAGGCAACCTCAGACTCTCCCTGAACCATCTCTGCTCCTTTTATTTTTAAATTTTTATCTCATCTTCATTTTATTTGTTGTTTTATACATAAGAAAAATGAAACTATTTAATACCAAGTACCAAAAAGCGTCTATAAAGTCCTAAATAGTGAAATACTTGGTTCGTCCTTCACATCTTTTTTTAATTACGCAACAAGATGCATTACATTTTAATGCAGAGGGAGCCGGTGCTACAGATATAAAAAACTCAAGATGTTACATCAATTATAAGAAGCAAAGAAAATAACATGATGGGTAAAGTGGTGAAGCAAGTGGTCAACAAAAAACTTAATCTACTATTCAATAAAAATACTAAGTTAAGCTGCAGCTTAAATAAGGTTTTTTTATTTTTTTAATTAAACCAACCATCATTTACTGTGAAAGTATATTGTTCATAGTGCAGTGATTCAGACAACTTCCACCTAAAATGGCAACTCATTGTTGAACTAACAGATTGTTTATTTAAAAAAATAATTTTTTTATTAGGTCACTTCCTGTTTGCAGGCTGAAACAATCTTTTCAAATCATGATATTGTCTGAAAGTTCATCACATCTGAAAGCCACATTATATTCTGTTTTACAGCTTTAAAATTAAACATGAAACTGAACAAATCAGTAAGCAGCTCCAGCTGTCAAAACCTCAAGAGAAGAAATACAAAAACAGGAAAAAAAAGAAGGAAAAGGGCTAAACTGCTATATGATAAAGGGGCAAAACAAATCATTTTCTATAAAAATCTAGATATATACACACTAGTTATTTTCACCCCGAGTCGCTCAGTTTTACAAAGACATGCTAATTGGATTACAAAAAGAATATAGCTTTAACAAATGTTCTTGTGCTCTAAGTCACTCTCATTTACATACAAACATCAAAACACACACAAACAGAGATGCATCCCCAAAACACAAGAAATGAGTCAATTATTCAGAAAGGACATAAAGAATGACAACATTCTGTAGAAAAGCAACCGTATTCCCAGCTTTGGGAAGCAGATGGATGGGGATGACCGAGGTGGCCTGGATAAGTGCTTATAGTGCCGCACTGCTGCAGTGCAGTGAGCACAGGAGGTGTGTGTGTGTGTGTGTGTGTGTGAGTGAATTTAAGGGGAGGCACATGTGTATCAACGTGCACCATTCAATGACAAACCACCTTCTCATAACACAAGGCTTTTATCACTGTATTGGCTTTTATGAACATGATGTAATATGAAGTTCTGTTAGTGCGCACACACACATGCATGCATGCTTATAAAACATTAACTTTTGATTTTATCCTGACTTAGTAGGTTTAAATAAGTCTTCCATAAAGGCATCATCAGCTGAAAGCTGTCATTTCTCATTTTAAAAAAAGACATTTATTAAAATCACTTTAAGCTTTGACCATTACCGTGACAAACAAATATCTCTGGGTCGGTCAAGGACGAGCTTCACATGGTTTTTGCTAGATAAATCGCAATCAGGAGATTATTTCCAAAGAAAAACAGCAGAACCACTCCAAAACTGTCTCAAACCGCAAAGGCTTTCAGATGCCGCTGATCTCATAAAATCTTAAATAATTTCTGTGATTTTTGGCGTAGAACACAGTAAATTTGCACCGGTTTCTAAAAAAGATGAAGTCTCAATTCTGAAGCTTCTTCGTCATGTTTTAGAACAGAAAGTGGGACTAGGTCCGACCACACATCGCTAAAGCCACTGCTACATGCGTCGTCACAGATTTTATGCAGATGCAGATTCTGTTATTCAGGTCTTGGCAAGCCTAAAGCCCTCACCTAGTTATGTGTCTGAATCATTGAGACCTTGCTGACAAACACCTGCTTGTTTTCATATTACTTGTACAGTATCTCACAAAAGTGAGAACACCCCTCACTTTTGTTGCCAGAGGTTTACACATTAATGGCTGTGTTGAGTTATTTTGAAGGGATAACTAATTCACACAGTTATACAAGCTGAATACTTTACATTGTTTACAAGTGTTATATCTTTAGTGTTGTCCATGGAAAAATATAATAAAATATTTACAAAAATGTAAGGGGTGTGCTCACTTTTGTGAGAAACTGTAGATCAGCTGAACAACAAGCTGAATCAGGGTTTGGGCTCAGGACCAGTTTTATGCTCCACCGTTACAGGTGATGGTAATGAGCTGTTTAAAAGAAGAAAAAAAAACATCTCCGTTTGAAGCAGTTTTTGTGTTTTTGTAGTTCCTCTGTGATAATGTTTCCATTAGAAGATAAGAAAATTCTCCTCACAGTGTTTGCTCAAACCAAACTGGACTTCAGTTCTTAATCTTAAAACCGTTTCACCTCTCATCCGAATGTCGTCTGTTCTGATTATGGATTGGGGAGTTTCAGGTTTTCATGATGGGAGTTGAAGCAATGTCACCGACCCACCCATCCATTCATCGAATTGCTCGGATCGTTGTCACTTGTGACTGACCTATCACAAAAATCAGGAGTGTGTTTTAGACACAAGCTGGAAGGTGTGAATGGTTGAAAAAACACCAGAGAAGATTTGTGCTGAACAGAGGCAACCTGTTTTGTTTTAAGTTGTTTTTTTCCACAATAAAACTTGTGCTTGAAACTTATAGAAGCTGACCTTCATGTTCAGTTTGATGCAAGACTAATATTTGAATATCACATTTATTTTTATTTTAGTTGACCAATTAAGTTTAGGGGGAAAAAAAACTAACATATTAAAACTGTATTAGAGCATACAGCCTGCATCAGCTTTGTCATCGTAATGATTATTTTTAGCCCAGATAACCAATAGCCTGGCTAGTTAGCACCCTGGTTGGCCTACATTCGCACTGCAACCAACTCACACCCAGACTTTATGAACAACACAGAGTGTGCCAACCCCGAGACTTCTATTTACGATTTGGCTAGATATCTACCGTTAGCTCTTTAAATATTTCCATGAGGTGCTGCAGGTTTCATGTAACAGTCTGTAAAGCACACTCAAAGGTTCTCAGGGGTAAAAACTAAACACAAAAAGATGATTTGTATAACACTATCATTAGCAACAAACTGAGCGGATTGCGCCTCTTTATCTGTCTAGACACTAGATGTCAATGTGGTGTCTCATATCACACAAATTTAGCCCAATTTTATAAATCCTCTGACCTATAAACCTTCATTTCCCAAGTTACAGGCACACAGACGATCATCA
Source organism: Cynodonichthys magdalenae (assembly GCA_031762555.1). Lineage (NCBI taxonomy): Eukaryota > Metazoa > Chordata > Actinopteri > Cyprinodontiformes > Rivulidae > Cynodonichthys > Cynodonichthys magdalenae. Next base: position 13,602,959 of record JARVJO010000155.1, on the reverse strand, counting down.
CAGAGCCCTGGGGTAAAAGGTTGAATTAACTCCTGCACGTCTGGATGTTTGAAACAGGGCTCACAGAGTTTGACGAGCGGCTGACAACAGCCTTGACCTATTTCTGCCCTGCAGTCCTGCTCCTCCTGTGTCAACCTGACCACAACGACACACACACTTCTCAAACCCCACTCGTACCCCTTCTCTACGCCCTCCACATCAGATTACCGCAACCCCCCCACCTGCATCCTGTCTTTCTGACCCAGCACCAGGGTGTGTGTGACTGTCCTCCCCCTCCTCCCTGAGGGTTTTACTCACAGGAGACCCGCAAGTCGCTCAAGAAAGCAAAACAAAACATGCAAAAAGACAATACACAGCGACTGTGATGTGCCCAGAAACCTGTCAGACTGTGAAATGTTTCCTCTTCCTTGCGTTTTTATTGAAAACAAAACAGACCTGCCTTCAAGTCAGTTTAAATCCCCAATGACTGATGTTTTTGTCCTGCAACCAACATTACTCTTTCACATCTGTGCTTTTTGACAGGGATCCAAAGGGATGAGACACATGTACAGACCTGTTCAGAACAACATATGCCCCAAAAATTACATGTTTCAACCCTGCCCACACATCTAATGGAATATTCCACTACACAACTCTCTCACACACACACCCCAACTTATTCTCACCCACATGCTTGGTGCTGATAAATAGCTACATGAAGATAACACCAAACTGTTTGACCTGTATATTTTGTTTTGAAACATATTTAATGGCCCACAGCAGAACCAGTGATTTGATGATTATAGCAACAAGTCATTATTTTGCTACTTTTATCTTTAATAACTTAGTTTCAAAAAATTGAAGTAAAGTCCTTCACACTACATTTTCACAGAAAAGGACTGTGTGTGTAAGCTAACGGCTAGTCTGGGCAAAGACCAGAGTGTTGCTGCTTCAAAATAACTCCAATCTAAAATATATTCATAGCAGCTGATGCAAATATATTATTTTATAAAGTTTTACACTGTCCCTTTCAGATTACATGAGGATTCTGGCAGAAATGTTGTGTTTTTCTTGAAGTTTGCCTCAGACTGCACCGGATATGCTACAGCTAACTGCTGATGCCACTATTTGCACCGAGTTTTCTTAAAGTGACAACGATCCACTTCAGATTTGGATCCATTCGAGCCTTTAGCTCTTCAATTAGATCAGAATCCAACTATTTCTCCAAACTGAGTTCTTCCAAACAGCTATCTGCAACAGGTAAGATATTAATTGTTCATCTTTCAACAGAATCTTTCTAACTTCACACTAATTAATTTTCACCGTCCATCCTAATATGATGTTGAATAAATACAATTTGTAACATTTATAAAAGTGTCTGTAAACATTTTAAACTGACAGAATAAACTCGTCTTGATATATATATATATATATATATATATATATATATTTTTTTTTTTTTAATTTTGCACACCAAGAAAAAGTGTTGCAAAATAAGTTACTGAAGATTCTCCTACACACAGAATTTTCAACACATTTGCCATGTTGCAGCTGTAGAATGTATTTACAATCAGTTTGGCACCATCTAGGTTCTAAAGAGTCATAATCAGGACTTTTTTTATCAACTGAGACTCAAAGATTTTCAGACGCTTTGTTTATTTGTAGGAGCCAAAATCAACTCAGAACTAAATCAAAAATAATGTCAATGTGAGAAGAAAAAAAAAAAAAAAAAAAAAAAAAAAAAAAAGAGACAAATGCTTTAAAAAGCTACTTTAAACTCTTGTTTTCTGTCACAAAAATATTTAGCAGCAGACTGAACAAGTGTGTGCCTATTACTCTGAGTGCAGTATTGCTAACCGCGTTAATGACATTTCTGGCAGACAGCCACTTCTTTTCTTTCCTCTTTTTCCCAAGACAACAGACAGCCTCTCTGTGCGCAGCATCATTCAGATGGTGTCATCTGTAGAAACTCTGTTCACATGCAGACAATCCCGCCACTGTTTAGTAACAAATACATACGAGCATTTTAATAATAAAAACTAAGGTTTTCAGCAGCTTTACAGGGACAAAATGTACTTTTCTTGGTGTTCTGTAACGGTTAATGAACAGTTTTAGTGATTTTAAAGGTAACATTTTAGACTAGGTGGAATCTTATAAAACAAAAAATGTGACATAACCATATAATTTTTATCATGCATACTACAAGGTTGTTTTTATCATCTTAACAACTGGTGAGTTTTTTGTTTTGAACACCAAAGATAAAAAAACAGAAAATTATTAGAAACATATTTAATATTTTGCACAACGTGTTTCAGCTGTTTGAAGTAAACTTCGGTTGTGACACAGCAGACACTGGAGAGATAAGTGTTTGAAGAGAGGGTGTGGCGTCTGTTGCACCCAAAAATACTAAAAAAAAAAAAAAAAAAAAAAAAAAAAAGAATTAAAAAAACTAAAAAAGAAAGCAAAGGAAGCTAAGAGGCATCAGACTGGCTGTCAGTCGTCTCTGGCATCACATCAGATTTCTGCTAATTTAATTGAGAATTTTGGCTTCATTCTGTTATCAGCTGATTATCTACTTAGAAAAAGGTCGATAAAAATGCAATTGGAAATGACCCAAAAAAGCAAAGACAAACTGACTTTGGGAAAACTTTCAGCCCAGAAACTGAGATTCACGCAGAGCCATTAATGCCTTCTCATGCAGCAATTTTAAAGTGATTTGTTTTATTTTCAGACATTATGTGGATTTAGACTAAAGAACACTCTTGGTCAAGTTGAGAAAACATTTAAGTTGTTTCAACTTAGAAAAAACAAAAGAAAGTACACTATTTTTAAAGACAGTATAGGTTTTTAAAGAAGTGTTCTGGCAAATCATCTCCATAATAACCATAAAATGTATGATTAGAGCAATGGAATGTTTAAGGAATATGCACATTTTGACATTCATGTTATATAATAATGCATCTTTAACCCTTTTACCACGCTCAATGTAAAGCAAAGTTAAGAAATTGTGAGTTTTTCTGCATTTTGTTTGCAACCAAGCTGACAATTCAGGGTCTTTCCCCTTCATGAAGGCTTTAAAAGAAAGCTTGAAATCTTGTTTTCAGCATTTAAAAGCAGTGAAACCTCACTTACTCAATAAGATCTAAGTGATACAATCAGAAACGCCTGACCTGCTACTTAACTGACCTTCTGGTGCAACTGATCTCTATGTTGTCTCAATAGTTTTTTTGAGTGAATAATGACCTTTTAAACTTAGCTTCTAAATTGTGGCATAGCAGCAACAAAAGTATAGGGTTATGGTAAGTGGGGATGGATAAATAATCCATATGAGCGGGGGCCTCATAAGTGGGCCCATTGCTCTCCCCAAAAGTCACTGGTCTTTATTCAAACCTTCGCGTCCCTCGGATGAAGGACACACGGTTAGAAACACTCAGTGTTCTGAGCTTCTCAGGATCCATAAAGGGGTCCCCAAGAATTCTTTCCCTATGACTACTC
>JARVJO010000155.1:13585058-13599385 GCA_031762555.1 Cynodonichthys magdalenae | reverse complement strand
TGAAGGTCTTTGAGAGATGCCACACACTGGTGGATTGCATATATCTCAGCTTGAGACACAGCTGCAAAACTCCCTAGCGGGTATTTGTACTCTCTTGAGTAACCCTCTCTTGACTTCTTATGAGTGAAAAAACCCAATTCTGTCTTGTTTGGGTAGGCAGAAAGTTCCTGCTCCCAGCACCATCTGGATACTATGTTTAGTCCCGTCTGCATTAGGTTACATACAGTACCCAGGCAGATGCCTTCTATATTATGACCAAGTCATCTGCATACCCTTGTGTATGGAGTTTAGATCTACTCATTTAGTAGGCTGTCGACAACCAGGAGCCAACACAGGGGCGAGATTACTCCTGTTATAACAAAACAAAAGAAAATAACAACAAAAGTGTAACTCTTCTGTGAAAACACTGCTTAATTATGACTGTAAGGGATTTTAAACAACCAGGGACAAAACATGGAATTAAAGAAGATAAATGTAAACATATAGAGTAGAGCTGACAGGAAGTAAAGTCAGCATTATTATCAGTACTTAACGTCTACAAGATGAAGTGGAAATACAGGGGTTAAGACCAACTTAAGCACATAAACTTGTTCTTTTGTTTCTTTCCGAGCTTCTCTAAGATCTGCACACAATAACTACACAAATAGTAACTGGGTTGTGTACACAAATGATCAGAGCTCAGGGTAGAATGTCTGTGTGCTGGATGGAGAAAAGGGCAAGGATGTCCTGAAAACAGGGCAATTAGTAGTTTGACATCATTCTGACTTTCTGCAAAAATATTAATTAAACACAGTTGAAAAGACGATATAAATGATTGTTTTCAATACATAGTCACTGACGCAAAGACCAGTGAGAAATTCTAAGATAGATATTGTAAACAAGTGTTTAGTTTTGCACAAACATGCTTAAAAGGTTCCTGTTAGAGTTAAAACTTACCTGTTTATATTAATAAAAACTATTATGCTCAGAGTCAGAGCTAATTTTCTTTTTTCTTCTTTTTTTTTTGTAGGTGTTTCAATAAGTTGAGAGAACTTTCAAAATTTAGCAAATTTATAGAAACTGATGTTGACAATTACCGTTTTTCTGAGTGAGTACAAAATAAAAGTTACTTTTCAAACCAACAACTTCTCAAAAATGTAATTTTTATGCTATAATTTTAATAAATTTAAAACTTTGAATCAACATTCAGACGACAACAGAATGTTCTGAAAACAGAATCTGTTTGCTGCAGGATTTGCCGTTTTTTTGCTTTTTTTTATTTTTATAAAAAAACAGTGAGCTGAGTCGGTAAAACCCAATTCCTTCACATAATGATGGAGACAGATCTGGACTAAAAGGGAGTATGTTGACCCACTCTGTTGGGTTCGTTGTTTTACTCAGAACATAATTCTAAAGATTAACCAGTCTTAATGAGTTTGTTCATATTGTTCATAATCCTTGTAATTACTGCCTGAGATGACAGGAAGCCAATTAAAACAGTGTAGATTTTATGGAAATGTAGTCAGAGGGACAAACCTTTATGTGACTCATAAATGTATGTGTGATTATGTTCACAGGGGGAATGTTTGTCTTCATGTGACCACTTGCGTCTGACTACATTTGGGTTTGTCAGTAAGAACCTGATGCTGACGCAGCAGCAGCTGACACTCAGCAAAGACTTCATCGGGAGGAAGTCGACTGCTTTCACTTCAGCTGAACCAGCTGCTACCTTCACAAAAAAAAACAACAAAAAAAACCACCCAAACTGCATCACGAAGAAACCCAGTAGCCTGACAGAGACTTTAAAAAGGGAAGAAGTGCACGCAGCTCTGCGTTTGTCAGCAGAACCTGTCAGATGAATCCAAACCAAGACCTTGACACATCATAAAGTGAAGCACGTGAAGCATCTCTGTTCGATATTTGTGGTTCAAAGCAGAACAGAAACCACATAGACTCAAAATAATGCAAAAGCAAAGTGTTTGTTGTGCATTAACATCATACTTTAGGACTTTTGTTACTTTTGCAGATATATAAAAATATTTAGAACACAGTGGTGGCAATAAATTAAACTAAAAAATACAGCTTCTTCCCAAAACTCCAACATAACTTATATAAATACACAAAAATCCAAGTTGAGAAAATAACCTTAAGTTTTATATGAAAAAGATATGTAAAGAAAACCAAAACAAAATGATCGAGCGGCTGCTACTGGCTCTTTAAGGTCACCACGGTAACCACACCCGTGTCCCTCACTCTCTGCTGCCAAGTTATTTAGTGACAGACATAAACACAGACTAAAAAGTGAGCCTCAAACAAAGAGTAGCTGTGTTAAAACTTTAAGCTAGATTTTTAAAATTGTTGAACTGTAAGCGGCAGATGACTTTGATGGTCACAAATGTGAATTTCTAAGTTTAATGTCGTAGACATTTTGATTTGAAAAGACTATTTACTTCCAGAGAATATGTTTAGGTAAATTCCAGTAAAAGTCTGTGGAAGCTTGGATATGCACTCTTTGCCATCTGAGTGAATTAAAAAAACAAACAAACTAGAAATTCTTTATTCATGTTGTACATGCTGTTACCAAAAGCTACAGCGCACTGCACATTTCTGTGTATGATTTAATCGCTATTTTCCAGCTGCAGGATGAGATCTGTTAACAAGCTCATGCTTATGCATTTACATACTTAAACAAATAGTTTAGTTGCCTTATTTCTGTGTTTGTTAATAACATCCAGGTGAGACTCACCAATAGACTCCGAAAGCTTCATAAATGTCTCTGAGACGTGGCTCTTTGGTCCAGGCTGTAATCTTAAAGCCCTGCAGTCGTACCTGAGCGCATAAAACACACAACAAACAGTTAACACCTCACATGTCAGCACGTCATACACACAAATACTGTGCCTATACAGTAGATCATACAACATCCCACCTGCATTGCACTTTAACTTGTACAAAATTTAATGAAAAAGCAAATAAGTCAACCGTTTTCAAGAGACTGGAACAAATCCCTACTCTACCTCAGCACTTAGATGTGAATATTTACACATATTAGTCTCCTTAAATGTGTAAAGAATCATCCATTAGGTTTTGGAACTGTATCTAAACAGAAAGTATGACAACTATTGTAATCTGTCCCAAAAATTGGCATAATTAATTGGAATGAAACTTTTAAAAAATGTTATTTGATGAAGGCGCATTTTTCAGTTTCTTTTTCAGATAAATGTTTTTGAATAAACATCAAACATCGTTTTAAATGACAGCTTAGTAGATTTACAACAAACATAATTCCCTTTATTTTCCGTTGCGTTATTTAATGCATTTCTCCATGGTTAAATCCAGAAGTAGCAAGAGTGCAATAAATAAAACGAATGTACAAACTCCAAACCACAGTTCTCTTTGACTCATAAACATCCCTATACACAATTAATCCTGTTCGTTCTGCAGCTGTCTGCACCTTCAGCTTCTCTCCTCTTTTTGTTTTCAAAGACAGGCCTCACAGACAGAAACTACAGTAAAAATCATCCCCTCCTCCTCTTCCTCCTCTCTGCAGCAGCAACCTGAGATGCTGTGTGTGTGTGTGCGCGCGCGCCTGAGTGTACGTGTATTACGCCTGGCTGTCGGAGTCAAATGTTTAAATTTTGTCTACCCCCGCCTCTCCTCCTTTGCCGGGGCTGCTGGCTGTCTTTTAACCGGCCACCAGGCTCACCTCGCCGGGTCGTGTCAGCCTCTGGCTCCGTGTCTGTGTCCGCTGAGAGGTCGGACTGCCGCTCCGCTCGGCTACAGCTTTGTTTCTGTCGCTTACGGCTCTCTGCTGAAGCCAGGGCTTTAAATACGCCTTTAACGAATATCTGTCGGAAGAGGAGACGTAGCGGCTGGCTTCCGTCAACGTCACGCCTCCTTTGCATAAATAGGCGGAACCTCGAGGTGATTTATTTTAAAGGGACATGACAAAAAAATAAAACAAGAAAATAAGTAAGTTAGGTTGAAAAGACATCGTTGCAACTATCTTTCTTGATAATAAATAATATTAAGTTACAAAATCTGTTTATTTACTCGTAAAGTGGTCATATTTGTTAAATAAATGCATTTGTGGATTTTGCTCATAAAAAACCTGCACAAACCCAAACATCTTCCTATTGATTCTTAAATTTGACATCATTTATGAAATTGTATGATTACACTCTGAAGTAAGGCATATTGGTAATTTAGCAATTTATTCATTTAACAAATGTTGGGCTTCTGTAGCATGTGGAAGAACCATACACATCCACAATAGCCTAGCATCTCTTCCTTGTGATGCTTAAGGCCTTGTCACACTAGACAAATTAAGCCAACTTATGAAACATTTATGTCTAAATTGCTAATAAAAGTTACATATTAGATAAATTTGTTCGAATTACATTATGAACTGAAAATAAGCTTTCTGTTGATATTTTTCAATTCCATCTTCAATGTAGATGTCTTTAAAATGTTCACAAGTTGGCATAAGTTGTCTAGTGTGACAGGGTCTTTACCAGATTGGTCACACGCTGATGTTGGATGGCGTCCCCTTTTTTAAACCTGTATTTGTTGCAAGTCAGAGAATGTTTTATTTATTTTTAATTTTTATTTGGGGCAGATTTTGTTCTTAAAAATAGTTAAAGACAAAACTAATTCAACAAACAGCAAGAGAATGAGCAGAGAGCAACTTCTCTGCCTCTGAGGCTGAGAGCGTGCTGAGAGATTAACAGCTGCTGATGGCTTTATGTTACAAAACAATGTCCAGAACACAACTCTGCAGCAACAAGGAGCCTCGAGGTGAAAAACACCTCCTTCAACTCCACAGGGAGGTCATTTGTGGATTTTATGGATCGGGCAGCCCTGCAGGGATTCAGTGTTTTGCTGAAGGACACTTGAGCTGGGCGGATTCTGTCTGTTCAGTTTTGTTTTGTCTAACACCGTGCAGCTGCAGCAGGGAGTTTAACAGCTTCTTTATTTCACGAAGAGAATGATTGAAATCATAGATTAAATTATCTGTTGAGACGCTAACAAGTCAAACATTATATCAAGGTTTTATAGAAATCCATCTACATATTTTCATAAATTCGACATTTTGAAATAAATAGATAAGATTGTGGTTTTTAAATGTATTTTACAAAAAAATGAATTTTTTTTTTTTATATTTTAAAAAAGAATAAGTGAAAATACAAAATTATGAATAGACGACGAGTTTTAACGGTATGCTCTTTTCTAGTGAACTTTTTTTTACTAGAAGGCATTTAGCTTCTTTCTATATCAAATAGCGCCCTCTTCTGACTAACTTGGAAATGGCCACAAAAATATGAAACTGCTACTTTATCCATTTGTGTCTTTTAAACATAAAGCGTTAATATTTAAGATAACCCACATTTGTCATCCTTATCTTCGTCAGCAAAAACACTTTATATAATCGGGAAATTTGTGTTTGGTCAGTTATATCATTGTTATGACAATGCTTGGCAGTAAACTTTACTGTCAAAAAGAATTTATAAGAAAAATGTATTTGTGTGTTGAGGAGCAGAGTTGAGTATGTAAGCTGCTTCTATTAAATACAAACAAACAAACAAACAAACAAACAAACAAACAAACAAACAAACAAACAAACAAACAAACAGCTTCTGGGTGAGGAACCAGAGTCAAATCCATAACACCACAGTCTGGGACTAAGCAGCCTGATGAGGAGGTGCCAGGTTGTTGTGGCTGTGTATGGTTCTTCCACATGCTACTGAGGTCCCTGCTTGTTAAATGAAAATAAATTGTTAAACTGCCAAAGTCTTATTTTTTTTTTAAGATTTCAGTAATTTATTTAAAAAAATACCACCAAATAAGATTCAATAGCAGAAGAAGCTGTTTGGCATTGACAAAAGATTTGGTAAATGTTTCATAAGCACAACCTACAAATGTAACATCATTCAACAGGAAATAAACACGATTACCAATATTATAATTTTTGTCAAGAAGTTTTGTTGCAACAAAAATAATCAACCAAACACAAATTTCCTTTATGTTTGGACTAAATTTGGTCCTAATGTTGATAAGCTTTTAATATAAAAAGTAAACTGAAGCGTCTTCAAAACAAAAGACATTTGAGGTTTCCTTTAAAGTATATTGACTGCTGGTTACAAATATTGTGTGAAATATATTTTCATACTAAATCTTACAAAAGTTATTGAAAAAAGAAACAAAAACATGAAAATAATATTGATGAGTTTTGCATTGTCACTTCAGTTTACAGACGAGGTCAATATTTGTGTTCCCTTAATTAAAGACAAAAACACTGAGTAAAACATTTGAAATTCAGGTGATACTAGGTGTACAAAATAATCTGAGCTTGAACAGCCTGAGAAATAAACACTGGGAAATAATAATGAGAAAAAATGATAATATCACATTGTGTTCACATATCTACTGCAAAGAACATTATATTAAGAATAACATCAAATCAGAAAACAATATACATTTATAGAGTAGGCTGGCTTCTTCAACTTATAAAGATTTGTATGAGACTTTAAGCTGAGCATGTTTGACCCTTTTGTGACTTCCTTCATTAAAAACCCAAAACAGATGTAACCATTCAGGAGGGAAAATAAAAATGTTTAAAAAAAAAATTAACAAGACAGGTTTTTGGTGCAACTTTTGGTCATTTTGCATGTTTCAACACATTTCTGCGTTGTTTTTCCTCTGACATACATGTCCAGTTCCCATCATCAGATTACCATTCAAGCACAACTTCCACCTAAACAAACTTCTGTTGGCGGTTTCCCACAGCGTTGGTGAAATCTCCAACCGGAGTTTTGTGTTTTCACGGTAGTCCGACTCCTCTGAGCTACAGATTTTCATGCCCATCGCACGGCTGGGGGAGGGGGGTGGGGGGGTAGGGGGGCTCAGTCACATCATGTTCCCACATTGCACATGGTCCAAGAGTACAAACACATATTTAAACGTTTAAAAAACATTGAACTCTTTGGATTCGAGGGCGCATCCTGTTGCATTTCAGTCGTTTTCCCTTCATCTTATTAAAAAAAAAAGTGTCAGTCCTGTAAGTATGAAGCATGACAAAGCTTCACACCTGGTGATCATCATGTAAACATGTTGCTAAATACAATACGTAAGTCCTTCATAGAAATTTCAAATTGTTGCTTTCCCAAATGGAAATCTTCCCTTTTTTTTTTTTTTTTAAACTTTCAAAGTTTCAAGGGCTCAGGAGAAGTTATTTTAGCAGAGCAGAGGTGCTGAGAACTAAAAACAAAAATCCCTTTGGTTCCAGTTTCATTCTACTCCACCTTCCAAATGGCGATCTTTCCGTCATGTTTGCCAGCTCCACTGAGAACGTACCGGTCCTCAGCTGAGCAGAGCGCCGTGACCTTGTCGCCGTGACCTTGGAGCTCCTTCAGGATCTCGTAGCGCTCTGCGTCTACAATGTAAACCTTCCCTTTAGTCGAGCTGAGGCTCAGACCACCAATCCACACCTGGAAGGAATGATGCAACATTATTGCAACATTTAAAGCCACTTTTTTTATGTCTGTTTGTTAGCTGCTTATTAACCTGTTTTTTCACTTTGATCATGCAGTAACACCCAGTACAGTCTGGAAGCACCATGCGGTGGAACGGCTTTGTAGTGTCTTTGGTGTGCCATATACACACTTCTGTGGTGTCTGAAAACACACACCACAGCTCCTCTTGCTAATCAAAGAAAAGAAAACATAAAGTTTTAAAACAGTCTAAACAAAAGTGCATTGAGGACAAATAAAATCGCATGCTACCTCAGGTAAGAGCAGTGCAGAGCTTAAAGTGGCTCTTTGCTGTTCTGGAAAGTTTATACGATGTTTTAAGGTCCCATTCCTCCACACCTCCATTATACTGTCCCTTGCGCCTACAGCATGGGAGAAAGAATACATGAGAAAACATCTGCCTCACGTTTCTTGTTTTGTAATGCTGCAGCAAGAGTCTGAAACCTACAACACCAGAGCATCCGGCTGCAGCTGTAGACAGACAGCAGACGATCACAGGAGAGTCGAAAGTGCCTTTTAGCCTGCAGGATTGGAAAAGCAGTCAGTAAAGCTGCAACATGTTTATTTTATGATATTAGGGCCTTGGTTGACAGTGATGGGTTCTGTTAGGAAGCAAAGACTGACTGCAAACTGACCTGTAGAGTCGCAACGTCCCAAACCATAATGGTTCCCTCAGCACTGCAGGAGAACGCCACCTTTTGGCTGAAAAATACAACACACTCATAAATTCACTCCAAAACTCTGAAGTCAGATCAGAGCTGAAGAATGTCAGGTTGATATTCTTTTGTCATATTTCCAAATTTCTTTTTCTTCTGTTCATTTTTTGGCACATAAATCGTTCTGCAATTTTTGTGCCATTTTAACAGTGTAAATATCAAAATATTCAGCTACTTCAGCTATGACTTTTGATATTTAAGCAATTTCTACTTGTTGAGATGTTTAGCTTTTTCTGCCATTTTTCCCCATTAATAATAAGTGGTCGTCTTCAACATCCTTAAAATCCTTCAAAATGTTTATAAATAAATATTTATAAATCTTACCTGAACATTTTACCTTTTGTTCTGGTTCTGCATATGTGTTTGTGCTAATTTCAGCTTTCTTTGGCTTCTTTTTTGAGCTAATTTGAGCTTTTTTCTGATCCTTTCACCTATACTTCTGATAACTTAAACAGTTTGGGATGTTTTCGCTTCTTTCAGCTGCTTTTTGGTAATTCCAGCTGTCTTCTGCCCTTTAGCTACTTTTTACCTAATTTTAACTTTATTTAAACTAAATTTACAGTTTTGTGAAAATTTCAGCTTCTTACTGCTTAATTCAGGAAACATGCTCTTTCTGCTTCTTTTGCTAGTTTCTGCTTTTTCAGCTGCTTTTTAGCTCTTTTTAGTTAATTTCAGCTGTTTAGTTTTTTTACAACAATTTTGTACTCCTTTTCTTATTTTTCTTTCCTTTCACCGTCTGTCTGCTAATTTCAGCGTTTCTGCTACTTTTAGTTTCTTTTTGCTAATTTTAGCAAATTTTACTTGACTTTCAGCAAAAACCTTTCAACAATAAGCATTCACACTGCATTTTTGCAGGAAATACAAAATCTTCTGTTACCATTTTTTTAGCAACAACATAAAACAGAACAAAATCAAAAGATAGAAACTACATGTTAGGGAGCACAAAATAATAAAGAAACAAATGAATAAACACATGAATGAATGAATAAATAAATGCAGATAAAAGGAGCAGCGCCTTACAGTGAGAAACTTGATATAGTAAATATGTAGAGATCTGGTGTGACAATTCTATCCCTTTTCCATTTTTATTGCACTTAATGAGGAGTAATATGATTTAAATTTGTTCATGAATCAGGGGAAGGAGGGCTTACTGTATCTCTGAGTTTGGACAGTTTAAAAAGAACGTTGTGTCGTTTCGTTGCTGATCTGAGAGCAGCTGTGTGTGTGTGTGTGTGCGTTACCTGTACTTATCGGTGTCGAGGGCGAGTCCGGTGACCTCTGCCCTGTGTTCTGTCAGCTGTCTGTTACAGATCATGGCCAACACGCTGATGATGTAGATCACACAGTCCTCAGAGCCAATCCAGACCTGATCCTTGTCAACTCCCAGGATGCAGTTCTGCAAAAAGAGACACTCATCAGGAGGTTTGTGACCAATAAGAGTTAAAACAGCATTTTTAGATGAATAAAAACAGGCTGAGTGTTAAAAGAAGGTCTTGTTTAAAAACATCCTACTTTTCAGTAGCATTTTTTTTACCTTTTAACATCTGTACGCACAAAACAATAAAAGTACAGCAGTTTTTTCCTGAAACCTGATGCTCCTTGTGTCAACTTAACACATAAATAAATCCAGCAAAATCAAACTATTTTGCTCATTCAGAGTGTGAACGTGTGTATAACTATAGGTTGAAGCATTTTTTTTATCATTTTGCTTGTGCTCAAATGCAAACACTGTATTCAGACGACGCAGTCAAACAGAATTAAACCACAGCAGACCAAGATATAAATAAAATAAATAAGTAAAAAATAAACAGAAAGTTTTGGTTACAAATCTAGAAATAAATAATTAAACAAGCTAGCTTATGTGATTAAATGTTTTAGCAAAAATCTAAAACTGTAATAAAGAAAATAACCACAGACTATTAAAAAAATGATGTTGCTACAAATATATTTTTGATTTACTGACAATATAAATTTTCTACCAGTTATTTGATGCAGATTAGTATAAAAGTAGGACCTTAAGAATCAGTATTTTGTGTTTTACTAACACATATAAATCTACTTTTATAAATAAGATATGCTCCACGAAGCAACACCCAAAGTGTCCACTGGGTGGCAGAAAGTGTTCAGATAAAGAAAAGATATAAGTCATTTACTTCATGAACCTAAAAACTATGCAGGAAGAAAAGTACAGAAACATGGAGGATGTTTGCTGAGACGAAAGGTGACTTACATAGTTAGATTAAAAAAGAGGAAGGTGACAACTGAAATAAAAAAATACTTTTGTGTGAATGAGGGAATTACATCTAAGCTCACTCAGTTTCTATTTTGTGCCGTTAAATGATCTTATTCTAGCTTTTCTCATCACAAACCATTTGATAAATCAATAATCTAAATTCTGTCATCGTTCCTTACCACTCGTGCACTCCCAACTTGACAGGTGTGTATGAGTGACCAGCTGGAGGCATCAAACACCATCACCTTTCCTCCACTCACAGACACCCATAACTGACCTGAAACACACAAACAAACAATTAATCAATTATATTTTAATCACAAAATTGTGCCCGTGTTATAACTTTTCCAGAGACAAAAAAAAGAAGTTTTCTCAGATCAGATTCAAATGTTATAACTAAATTAGGATATTTACAAGATACACAAATATCATATTAAATTACGAGGTTAGCAATTTTATGTGTTTTGTAAAAATCAATTCATGTTTTTCGATGTAAAATATCTGCAACAACGATCCAACAGTTTAAATAAAAACTTCGCAGTCAAACACTCAAACACTGACTCCACCCAGGCTAAAATGTCAGATTTCCTCTGGCCTTTTTACAGTTACTGGGTATAAAAACAATGCTGGTGGGGAAAAAAAAAAAAGAGGACGTTACATCCTGTATGTTAGAGCTCGAGCAGTAAAGTAAAAATAAAAAAGTGAGAAAGCAGAAAGGAGGGAGTGGTGACGAGAGAAAGGAGAGGTGGGAGAGAGCTGGTTCTGTGCCAGAAATTAAATTCCATGACCTATATTCAAACCAGAGAGGGTGTTTGAGCCAGAACTGGGCAGCGAGGGAGGGCATGAATAGTCGTGTTCTTTCCTGCAACATTAGGAGAAAACTACTACAGAAGAACTGTGTGGACCATGTTAGCAGCAGGGAGGGTCTCGAGTCTGCCAACAGCTTACGTCCAAGTGGACTAAAAACATAAAAACAACAGGAGAACTCAGAAACTCTGAAGAGTCAGGGAGGTTTCTAGAACACGGTTCTCAGATTATTCAGGTATAAAAAGCAGAACAAAGAAGGTTTTGCGACACCTGAAAGACAAAGTTTGTTTTTACAGAAAAGAATGTAAAACTGTAAAATCCAGCTGCAGGAGCTCAAGAAGCAGCTTTTAACCGTGTTTTTTGATTTACAATTTAACAATATCAAAATTCAGTGTATAAATTTTCCCTAAAACTCATACTTATATTACTGACACAAGTGAATATTTTAAAGTGACAATGGTCTCTTATTCTGAGATTTCACATCTTCCACTGATGAGATAAACTTCCCATTTAGGACTTCTTATGTAATCTTGAGAGGATGTTTTCTTCTCAGCGCATTTCCAAATCTCTTCCACCTTCCAGTAAAGATAGAAGAGAGAAGAGGAAGTGACGTTTTCAGAGCAGCCCTATGTTGTTTTATTTTTTTTGTTACTGGACGATGTAAGTAGGGTTAGCAGCAATCTCTGATTGAGCCACACAGCTGAAACTCTGCTCCTTCACCGACCAATCAGAGTAGAGGAACCAGATACCTGCCATCAGGGTGGTGATAAGAATGGAAGACAGGTGGCTCGGTTACAGGACTCATTCAGGAGTACTGTGAGAAAGTGTGTGTGTACATGTTATTATGACCTGGTGGGGACAATTTTGGATGATTTTCCTGGCACACACAGCCTTGTGAGGACCCACTGTTCCCTATGAGGATAAAAGCCCGGACCCCATCAGGGGAAATACTGTTGGTGGGTCAGGGGTTAGGGTTGGGACTAAATTGATTGATTGTTTAGATTAGAGGAAGGGGTCAGGGTATAGAAATGAGCAGCAAGTCCCCATGAATATAGAAGAACAAACGTGTGTATGTGCACATGTCTTGCCATCTTTGTGTGGACATTTTTGGGACATTAGGAAACCCTTGTGTTGACAAAACCCTATGTGTAGCGTGTGTGTTTATGTGTGTGTACCTGGTGTATACAAAAGGACATCCACAGCCTGAGGTGCAGCCAGTTCCACAGAAAGATTTATTTTATGCTTCAGTGTCTCTGCAGTCGTTTTGGGTATCATCATTGGAACTTGAAACATAAAAGAGAAGTATTTAACCTTAACATAAAGACTGTGGAAATATACAAAACATACAAATTGTACAGATTGTCTGTAAATTACATAGATCTCCCCCCATTTTGCAGGTATAGAGAAATCTCAGATTTATTTATTTTTTTTCAAATATTCAGCTTCAAATATATTTTACATCTCATAAAAACAAACATCTAACAAGATGAATATCATCTTCATGAGAGATTCTCTACCTTCCGTCTTGATGCGGTCAAACTGAGCCAGCTTTGAAGCAGCATAGATGGCCTTACTGCTCTGAAGGCAGCCTACAACCGCATCCATCAGCAAGGCGTTGGTCAGAGCCTGCTGCATGTACTGAGGATCCTGGACATAAAAAATGAAAATAACTTGCTGAAACACTAATTTAATTGCACTTTAGGTGTGAAAATTACTCAAATAATTTAGCAAAAATGTTAAAATTAACTACATGGTTGGCTTAATATATAATCAGGCCTTTTAATAAAGGCTGAAGTGTTTTTTTTAAATCATGCTTGTGAAAATATGGACGTATATATAAAAATATGCCTTTTGTCAGTGCAAACATCATAAGAGGAACTGAAAGACAAATAAAAATTGTAGGAACTGAAAGACAAATAAAAATTGTATTAAAGAGGGTAAAAAGTGAGACGCAGTAAGTGTGACAGAGGAATTACAGTAACATCTTCTGGTTTCACAAAGGAAACCTTCTGTTTTTGCTCAAGTGAACATATTTTTGGTTATTTATGCCTCGTGGAACTTCAGCCACACCCACAGAGTTCACCTAAGTTCACAGACAAGAATGCACAAACTCAGATAAAAACAAGGTCAAAACAGCAAATAAATCACTGGGTGAGTTTTATGAATTTATTCCCATTTTTTCTGCGTTCACTCTTACCCCCCCTGCACACGCCCCCGTTCCTCATCACAGTTTTACCTTGTGTTGGTCAGCGATTATTCGGCCAGCCCACATTTCTTTGACCATCAGGTGCCAGAGCTCAGTCTCCGTTTTCAAATTTGCCTCGAATGCCTCCTTTCTTCCTCGAACACGAAGCTTCAAGCTGGGAATTCGCAGAAGCAGCAAAGGAGCAGAAGATACCTTCACCTCCTGCAAGGAAACACATGAAGATGAATATTAAGTTATTATATATGTTTTATTATATCTGATTATTGTTACTTGTTTGTTCTTAGTTTTTCCTCTCACCTCTAAATCTCTGTATTGTGCCACCTCTACGTATCCCGGTCTTCCGTCTGTCAGAAGGAAAAGCCGCCGTTGCGTCATGGCGATCTTCCCCACGCCACGGCTCGTTTTCACTGAAGAGGAAAGCTTAAAGACGCACTCGGTTGCATCAATGTTCTCCAACACCAAAGCTGGCAGACTGACCTTAATTGAACAACAACAAAAATGGAGTCATTTCATTGGATTTATTACACGCAGAGCCAAATACTTACTGTATCAACTATATTTTTAATGATGCTGAATTAAAAAAAAAAACTTAGTGGTTTAAAAGCTTGCCATTATGATAATTTATTATAGATATATTTTTTAAAAAAAAGGGATTTTTATTATTTTTATGTTAAAATACTAGATTTGAACGCTGCAGTACAAACCTCCTGAGCCTCAGCCTCCGTCTCTTTCCAAATGGTGTAAAACACTCGGAATAAATCTGGACCAACCTGCTTCTGATGGCCTGCGACAAACACAAAGTCACTTTATATATATATATATATATATATATATTTTTTTTTTTTTTTTTTTTTTTT
>JARVJO010000155.1:13571163-13581291 GCA_031762555.1 Cynodonichthys magdalenae | reverse complement strand
TTAGATACGTTATATATATATATATTTTTTTTTTTTTTTTTTTTTTTGCAGTTTTCAAATACTTTGTGCTGCTCTTGAGTCTTGTTTGAACAACTCGGCCTCACACAACCACACATATTCGTATCTTGAACAAACACCTTGTTTTAACAGATAATAACATCATATCATTACTACACAAACACCATCAACATGTTTTGATTTTTGTTTCTGTTTTACTTGATAACAAAAACGTACAATGTAGATTAATCCTGGCATCAGTTCACATCTCTTCATTCAGCACAGTTTGCAAATGGAAAGAAAAACTTTGGTCATTAAAGCCATTCGAATGGGAAAAAAAATATTTTCCAACAACGTAATGTGGAAGAAAAGATAAGCTCTCTATCTAATCTTTCTTTTGACAGACACTGGTTATTTTGTTTAAATTCTTAAACAAAAAAATATGAATACTTAGCAGAAAAAGTAATGAAACTTATTTGGTAGATTACTTCTTTGTTGTAACAATGCTTCTTGGCAATAAATCTTATATTGTTGGAAAAACTTGTTAATTTCCCTTTTAAATGGTGCCACATTTGTAAGGAACATGAATTTGTGGGTTGAGCTGTAGAGCTGAGTATGTGGATTGCACACATGAAAAAAATTGCCAAATCTTCTCTAAACAGCTTATTTTGTTGTTGGTTTTAACACTTGCTGCCAATCAGGGGCACGCTATAAGATTTATTACCAAGAAGCATTGTTACAACAAAGAATTAATCTATCAAACATAAATTTCCTTACTTTCTGTGCTAAGTTTATATGATTTCTTTCTTTTGGGTTTAATGTACAACATATTGGTTGGCAGCTTTGTGTAAGTAGGCGGTGCTTCGTACCAGCAAGCATTTAAGCATCTACCAAT
This sequence comes from Cynodonichthys magdalenae, assembly GCA_031762555.1. Taxonomy (NCBI): domain Eukaryota; kingdom Metazoa; phylum Chordata; class Actinopteri; order Cyprinodontiformes; family Rivulidae; genus Cynodonichthys; species Cynodonichthys magdalenae. The sequence continues at coordinate 13,580,399 of JARVJO010000155.1, read as the reverse complement.
GGCTTCTACAGGAGATTCAAGAATTTCTCAAACATGCATAAATGAGTCAAAGCAACACTCATGTTTTTGATGATGGAATATTATAACATAATATAAAGCTCAAAAAAGTGGATTTTGAATAACAGCCCCTCTTTAACACAGATGATTTAACGAAGTCATGAAGCTCGTTTTAAAATTGCATTAAGTTGGTTTTGAAGTGACAATATTTTGCTGAATTTGTGAAATGTGACCACAAACGCCAATGCAGAACAAAGGTTATACGAAGCCCTAGTTACATTTAAAAAGATGCATGAGAGGCTCATCAGAAAGGGTGAAGCAATGATTAACCCAGTGAATAAACGCTTGCCCAGAAACAGGGAGTGTTAAAGGAAATAGTCATGCACACAAGTGTGTGTGTGTTTGCTGAAGCAGTTACTTCAACATCTTGGAGTCGGAGCTCGAGTCACAGTTCTGTTAGATCATTTATTTAGCTAAAGTTTAGCACCAAACGATATGCACAAATAAAACACAGCAAAAACACAGTACTTACCAACAGTGAGAGCATCAAACAGTCTATGAATGGTTCCTTGGTCTTTTACAATCCCAGACTCCTGGACACATTTCACAAACTCCTCTAAATGCATGTATGTTTTCGGTAGCTGGAAGCGCTTTATGGCAGCTTCCTCAAGCTTGTTGCTCTTGACTGCGCGCTCCCGCTCCTGTTCTCTCTTAACTCGACTGATGAGGTTTTTGATCTCTGGTCGTTTGTCCGCCTGTGGGAAGATTTTGATATTCATGTTGGTTAAACTGACTGATGCTGAAACAGCCTGGCAAACAGCGAATATTTATTAATCTCTTTAATGAACCCCTGGAAATTAAACTGCACCTCATGATTCTGAACCGACCTGTAAACGTTCAACATTAGGCAGGGAGTCAACCAAAGACTTGACCATCTGAGAAGGGAAGATCTCTGCGTCGGTCTTGTAAAGACTTTGGAAATCCTCCAAGGCGTCAAGACGCTTGTTGGACACAGTGTTCACCAAACCACATAGGTAATGGTATCTGACAAGATGGATAGAGTTAAGATACAGTAGTTCCTTTGGCTCTGATGAACGTAATTTTTAAAACCAGCGGTTAAAAGAATGCATTCAGAATAGCTGAACCATAAACAAAAAGATACCATCAAGACATGATATAAGCAAAGAAACAAAACAAAAATTTACGACGACTCATGAGAAATAACCTGTTTTTCTAGGAAACAATAAAGCAGCAGAACATCTGACAGAAAACCATAAATTAGAGCAAGAAATCTACTTTTTATGATGCCATTTAAAATCTACAGCAGAAAAGAGAACACTGCAATAAAAGGTATTTTACTTTTATATTACTGCTTTATCTTGTGTTTGTTGTTAAAATCAGCACAACTCTATTATTTATGTCATTAAAACATTAAAGAAGAACCAGATGAAAAGGATAAAACCTGTCTTTGTACATTAAGTGTGGTGTCTGACTACCTGGCCAACAGAGCAGACTCATTAGGTGATGTAGTATCAATCGCCTTCTTCAGTGAAGAAACCATATCATTGTAATAATTCTGGACATACTGATAGGCCAGAGGCGGGGGAAACTCTGGGAGACGGAAAACCTTCACAAGTTTCTGCGGAAACTTCAACCCTGCAGAGACGTAAACTGAATCAGAAATGAAATGATATTTATGCTTAGTCCTGCTTTCGCTCAACCGCTGCTGACCAATATCAGGAGTCATTTTTCGAACGGAGTGCGATCTATTGGAGCTGATGACTGGCAGCGTCACAGCTTCGCTGATGGGTTGATCGAGGTTGGGCAGACTGGCTCCCAGTCGTTTGCTCAGTCTGCCGTCAGGGCTGGTGTACCGGCTGTAGCCGCTCCGGGACAGCTCAGACATCGGAGGCCGACGGGGAGACTCGGTCGGTGCACGATTCCTGTGAGGAAACAGAGGTTTGGAGGAAGACTGACTGTGACATTGTGCTGTGTGGTGACTGCATCATCTCAAAGCATTGCAAACCTTGCAATTTCTGGAGGGGAAAAAAAATGAAGTAAAAACTGCATTAGGAAATTTTAAAAGCCGTGAACAAACTGAGCTTATAGTTTAAAACTGCTCCTGTTTGACTTACGAAGGTAAAATCTTTAAAGCACTGCTGGAAGCTATAAAACTAAAAATCTTATTTTTTCCTTGTGAAAGAACAGGAAAAGTTTAATGAGCTCTGCTGACATGTTCAAGCAGTGTAAAAAACTCTTATGCAATTGGGAAAAAAAACAAAACAAGGAAATGTAATTAACACAAGTCATAACTTTGTGAAAACTATTCTGTAATAACTTGCAGTTTTTTCCTCTCACTGGGCACTTTTCAGCTGATCATACCTTTGTACTTGGTTTCGCATCATCTGTTCCATTCGACTGAAATCATCCCGTTTCCTGTTTAGCCTGTCTCGCAGGAATGAGTGAAAGATATGCGTTTCTAATACCTGAGGACGAAAGCACAAAAAAGCATGCAGTCACGGACTTGGCATGTGCAACTTTGTTTCAAAAATGTGACTTTACCTTCTTGTAAAACAACTGGTCTTCAGGTTCCCTCGTCCTCAGAAACTCCTCGCTGTTAAAAACTCTGTGCTCGTGGTTTAAGAAGTCCTGAACTCCTCTGACCGAAAAAAAAAAAAAAAAGAATCCAAACAGAGTTCACTGTAAAAAACACATTTATACATGCCTGTACGGGTATAACAAACAAGACGTTTGTAGGGATTTACCTGAAGATGTTGACCACCAACTCCAGGCTGATGTTTTGTATCTGGGAGTTCAGTCGTCTCTGCCAGCTTCTGTGGTGGGCTCGAAAAGAATTGACATCTGTGCCCGCTCCAACGTGGCACAACTCCAGGTCGTAGTGAAGTTGGAGGCACTCAGTCCTGGAAAACCACATAAAAAAATCCAATATTTACATTCAATTCCAGCTATTTAAATATGATTAGAGAATAGATTCAACTTTTTGCAGGATAAAATGACAGAAATATCTCTGGTGCAACTTAATGGCATACGGTGAAAAGTTACCTTGACACAAAGCAGTCTGCTGCAGTCAGGGGGATAGCAGGTAGGTTGATGGTTTCAGACCATGAAGACTGAATAATGCCTTCATCGATATTCACCAAGATAAGGTCTTCTGTCTCCTGCATACAAAGATAAACACATACGTTGGTGCAACGGGTCCAATTCATCCTAACACAACTTCAGCTTCAGTGACACAATGAATGAAGATGAACACAACGGAGAGAAAAACATTATTGTTGAATTAAGCTTAAAGGAGACATATGCGGTTTTTAAATCCTTCTTTTCCACATTTAAATCATTCAGTTGGGGTCTATAGAAAAGTAGAACTGCAATGCTTTGGTCTGAATTCCTCCACAAGCCCCTCTTTTATTCCTTTTCTGAGGGGCAGCTCAACTCGTTTTAAGGCTGTCTCTTTAAATCCAAACGAGGTGCTTCAGACCCCGCCCCCCCTACAGCTTCTAAAGCAAAGGACACTACATCTGATGTTTATATGGCAAAAACACTTCTCTGTGAAACAAATGCCCAACAGTTGATGTAACATTTATATAATAATTCCCATCATTATATTTAAAATAAATATTGTAGTCTAATAACCAACATAAGACCCAATTTATCCAAGACTAAAGTCTCAAAATATTCCCCACTTTGACTTGGAAAACCACCAGTTTTCAACCAAAGTAAATCAAACACTTTCAACTACACAGGGCAACTCACAGCAGCAACTTCTTCATAATGATTTATGTGGCAACCCATTAGGAAGGCGGTGGGAGCCATGAGGAAGTCCAGCATTCCTCTCGCCAAGACCGGAACATACGGCTGCTGCCAGGATAGCGGCTGAGAGACGTTAGAGGAAGATAAGAAAGATAAGCAGAGCTTTAGAGTATTTATAAAATAAATAATAAAAACAAAATGTGGCATTTGATGGCTTGTTCCTCGAACTAACCTGCAGATAAAACAGCAGAGACTCCGCAACCAGTGTGAGTCTGGCCCAGTCAGACGAGAATAAGACAATTCTCTGTTCTTGGAGGAGGCAGGAGAGCACCTGAAGTAAACGTACCATTTAATGATTTCGCCTCGTCCTGTATGTCACAGCTTTTTCTGTTCTCCTCGTTACCTGGAGCAGCGTCGTGGGAGTGAAACAGAGGAGTGGGAGATGAAGGTTGATGTCAATAATGGGACTGTCCTGATCTTCTCTGGATGGGAGAACCACTTGAAGAGGACGCAGACTGAAGGACTGAAACACAAAGACTGTTACGATCGATAAAACAAGGAAATAAAAAGGATTATGTGACTGAGCAGGGGGAAAGGGGAATGTCGTCTGACCACGTGTAGCTGTCCAGGAGGTGGTAAAGGAACGAGAGACAACTTGGCTGAAAACTCTTTGATCGTTTCCTCAAAGTCATCTTGTCTTGCAGTTCGCAACTGGACCAGCAGACTGAGGAATTGGAGGACAAAGATTGGGTAGAAAAGCGTAAAAAGGGTTTGAAAGCATCACTATCCTTAGATTTAAAACAACTTATTACCATGACAGACAGTCTTTCAGGGCATTATAATAGGGGAACTTGGAAATGATGCACACAGAAAAGGGAACAAAGAGACGAGACTTCGATGAATTCCACCGATGGCCGTTTTGGACAGCACCTTCCAGACAGGACTGAGAAAACAAAGGACCAATGAGAGAGAAAATCAAACTAATTATTTGTTTCAACATGTTTTCACTGCAGGTGTGTTTATACCTGAACAGCTCTGTAGTACTGCACAACAACTCCATGGGTTCGATTGCCAAATAGGTCAGTGAAAACCAGGAAGTGATAAGAATCCTCTACATGCTCACTGGCTACCTGAAGACCATCTAGTGAGAGGAAACAAAACTCTAAGTAAAATTTCAATGTGAAGATACAGAACCTCAATGAAAACATCTAATTCAAGTTATATGAGGAGTTTAGACCTTCTGAAGTAATTTTTACATAAAAACAAAACAAATCCAGCTACTACAGAATAGCACAGGGAAAACATTGTACCAGGACAACAGAGTTGTGGCAAAGCAATGAGGTCCAGATCTTTTGGAACGCTGATGTCTTCCGTAGCTGATGATGCTTCATCACGACCGTTTGGTTCTCCGTTATGCAGCGACGGTGCAGCCCGATCTCGTTTCTTCTACAAAAACAAATACAAAACCAAACGCTTCATGGAAATTCTCAAAAACATTAATTAGAGCGCCAAACATATTCAACAAACAGAATCCTAACCTTTTTGATGAAGCTCCTCCTTCTCTGAACGCGGCTGAAAGCTGGACCAATGACGTGGCTGGAGTTGGTCTCCTTGTAAACGAAGGGCGGAGCATAGACCTGTAGTACTTCAGCGTCCAGCAGGGGGAGCTCATTCGTCTTGTTCTGTTGGAAATGCTAAGTAAATAGTTTATATAGAGCTTTATAAGCAAGTGATTGTGCTTATTACTTTGTTTTTATATATACTTACTAGTTGTAGGTCTCGAAGTTTATCACTGGAAGCCCCCACCACTACACAGGCCTCCAGCAGTCCAGACGGGAGCTCTGCCATCATGTCAGAGGACACACACTGCCACAAACACAAATGGAATCACTATTGTTGTTTTTCTTTCCATTGCTTTAAAGGTCACAACAGTGAGTAAAATCATATGAAAGACTTTATGCAGGGTGCCCTTCCTGACGCAGCCTGGATTCAAACCAACAACCTTAGGATTAAAAGACCATGACTTTGACCACCGACCTACCGCAATCTCTGCGATATTTTTGCACAATATAATTTAGGCAAGTTCCATCTGGAAAACAGCTGGAGTCGGTGTTGCACATTAAAGAGGAAAAGACGCGATCGGTGTGACATTTATCCTAATTTCCGGTTTCTGTAAAGCCCTTATGAACCAATTTAAATTACTCTTTGAAGAACTGGGACTGAAAGCATACAAAACTTTGCAAATTTCTAAATGAAGAGGAAATTTGACCCCTGCTGCAAAATTTTCCAATACTGAGTGATGAGTTTCCTGTTCTCCATCGCAAAAGTTTCAAAATGATATGTAGTTTGTTCAAATTGGATGATTTATCACCTGGTCTGGCAACAAGTTAGTTTTGTTTACCGGAGGTTTAGTTTGAAAACTCATTTCTTAATTGGTCTGGAGTGATGTCATTGGGAATTACAGCCCTATATTTAAGATGGGGAATCCCAAATGAAGTGATTTCCTGGCTCTACGATGACCAATTTCAGAGAAAAAAAAACAATTAAAAAGATTATTTCTGAAGACATAACTGTTAGAATTATTTAACTTAAAAGATAGATTAGGAAAATTATATGCTATTTTAGCTACTGGGCTTGTTAAATTAGTTTTTTATGAACTAACTTTTACAAAAATCAATTTTGGTAACACAGACCATAGTTTTAGTCACCTGCAACTAAATGATGCATTTTAAAATTTTACTGTTCTGAACTAAACTCTACTAAATCACAGAGAGAGATGAGAAACGTATAACTCACTTTAACAATGGAATCTAAATCTGCAGCAATGCCTCAGCAATTTATGCTTAAACCATAACTAATGAAAGTTTCCCACACATACTGCTGAGTTTTACAGATGTGACAAAACAACTGCATGAGTCAATCACATTTGTAAACCGTAGGGTCAGATTGCTAAAACTGACCACAGTTTTAGGGCATAGCGGAAAGAAAAACTTAAAAAAAAAAAATCTCCTTTTGCAACTTCCTCTGGACACACGCAGCCACACACACATCCTAACTCAGCCACACACTCACAGAGCAGATGTTTGGTCTCTGGAGCATTAAACTTAACGTTAGGATAACTACCTTTTTGAATATCTATTTTTACCCATTTCTGCCCTCATGACATGGTTTTCTCATTATTTTTATAATATTACATTGGAAAAAGTTTTAACGAGATGATACAAGAGAGAATATTGGTGCAAATGTTAGAGATTGAGTAGAGTGGGAGTCGCAGGTTGAAATTCTCAGACCGTTACAAAAAGGTTTGGGTGGGACTTTTGTTTGAATCAGAGCAGCTGAATGCAGCAGCTCCCTTCAGCTTTCCTTCTGTCTTAGTCTTTATCCAAAACTTCACATTTTCGTCTTTGCCGTTTTCCTTTTGATCTTGTTTTCTCTTCTTCCTTCACATTTGCTTCGGGCCATTCCGGCCTTTGACTAACTGTCCTGCTGTGCCACGGAAAATAAAAGCACACACTTAAGTCATTTATAGCCCTTAAAATCCCTTTAATTAGTAAACCTTGATTTGGGGAGGGCCCGTGCAGCTCAGAGGATACGAAAAACATTAAATAAAGTAAAAACATTTCCAGCAAATATTTAATAAAATGAAAATGTCACAGTGAGTGAGTGCAAACCAAGAAAATCCATCAACATTTGGTGCTACCCTCTGAAAGAAAAAGTGCTTCTTTTGCTAAGATTTCATAAGTTCAGACAAAAAAGTAAAACAAATCTTTTGGATTTGACTCGTGTGAAACTTTAAGTAATCAGATGCAGAATGAAACTCTACCATCTTTAAAAAACAAGCTCAACAAGTTTATCTTTGCTAATACCTATAAAAAAGTCAGAGTGACAGATATTGAGCTAAATTTGGTGTGGTAGTAGCTGAGAAACAATTCACAACACAGTCCATTCATTCTCATCATAATGATGGGATTAAATGGATTGAAAGGCAGCAGGTGATACACATTCCTTCATGGGATGCTAGGCTTTAAGTTTAAAAGTAAAAATATAAAAAAAATCTCTCTCTAAAAGTCTGCTGAATGAATAAGAAAGCCATTTACAACTGAATCGGTCATTTTAGGAAATCTTGTATGATTTCTGCTTGCAAAAATGATCCTAAATCATGTTATCATCATACTAAAAACATATCTACCCCATGTGAAACCCCATGCCTTTTGCTGTAAATGTAAAACTTTACATCTGAAATAAGCAGGTTTATTGAGCTGTTCTGAGACACAGGAAAACCTCTTAAAACAGATGACAAGCTCTTTTATTAGGCACCTTGCAGTGTTTATTTGTTTCTGAAGGGGAACATAAAATCATGACCTAAGGAATTAGCTAAAAATAAAAGAAAACATAATAAGCAGAAAATATGCATAGTTCCTAAAATATTACTTTTTCTTCCCCAGCTGACAGAACACCATTATATTTCAATGAAGCACAAGCAAAATGAGGCCTTTACTTCTCTTTATTGCTGTTTTGTTCAGCTGCCTTCAAAAATACTAAAAAGGAGAAACTTCTTTGCTTTGTGCAAACTCGGGTACAGATTTCGTTTATGAGTCACAATGTTGAGGTGGTTCAACACGAAATAAAGTAACTTAATCTCGTTAATAATTACTGTGTAAATTGAGACAGAAACAACACAAGGACATAAAAGTTAAAAAAAAAAGAAAACATCAAATCATACCTTTAAATTACTCGTTCATTTCCAGTAGATAGTTCGCTAACGCACCTCCAGTTTTGCTCCCATAAATTCGTTTCAAAAGGCTACAAAACACTCAGCTGTGACTTTAACGCTGGCATTTTACTGTACTGCTGTGATTCAAAAATCTCTCTCTCGCACACACACATAGAGGATTGCCGCTGCAAACTTTACCAGAAAACGTCAAAAGTGATTTCCTGTGTGGTTGGAATTTTCAAAATAAAAGCATCTCGTTCGAATTTAACGACTTGGACGTAAAAACGTCAAATTGGCACCACCTACTGTACATTTAGCATACTGCACTATCTCATGTTTGGCTCAAAATCAAAACGTTCCACAAAATCACAAAAAATTTCACATTAATAAAATAACCACGTCACCTGTTTAAATTTAAAATACTAGACTAGACTAAATACACATATTTTGATTTAAGGTTAAATTTTATTCTCAAAATGTACTTTTCTTGACAAGTAAAAACAAGCACACCTGTTTGCAATTTATATTTGACACACATCAATACAATCAAATCAGTGAAGTCGTAGCAAATGGGAATCCAGCTGCAGATTAGAAACAGATTATGAAACTGTGTCTGATGCAGATTAAAGCAGATCACAGAAAGAATCTAAAACAATGTAGTCAGGATATTATGGATTAATGAATGAATGAATGAATGAATGAATGAAATTTATTTCAGACAATTTCAGACAATTAACAAATTTAACAAATAATA